>VZUI01049035.1:0-31357 GCA_013401135.1 Cettia cetti | reverse complement strand
CTCAACTAGACCATGGCACCAAGTGCCACATCCAGTCTTTTTTTAAACATGTCCAGGGATGGTGACTCTACCACCTCTCCAGGCAGGCCATTCCAGTACTTTATCACTCTTTCCATAAAAAACTTTTTTCTAATGTCCAACCTGTATTTCCCTTGACGCAGCTTGAGTCTGTGTCCTCTCGTTCTGTCCGTTATTGCCCGGAGAAAGAGACCAACCCCAGCTGACCACAACCCCCTTCAGGAAGTTGTAGAGAGTGATAAGGTCACCTCTGAGTCTCCTCTTCTCCAGGCTAAACAACCCCAGTTCCCTCAGTCTTTCTTCATACAGCTTGTCTTCCAAGCCCCTCACCAGCCTCGTTGCGCTCCTCTGGGCATGCTCAAGCATCTCAAGGTTCTTCCTAAACTGAGGGGCCCAGAGCTGGACACAGCACTCGAGGTGTGGCCTCACCAGTGCCGAGTACAGGGGAAGAATGACCTCCCTGCTCCTGCTGGCCACACTATTTTCTTGTCAGAGAAAAAGAATGAGACCAACTTTTAACTCTTAAAGCAGCTGGGGTTTAATAATCTCCATAGAATTTTTTGTCTTCTGGACCCTAAGGAAGCCATGCCCATGGTATGGTTTGGAAACGCTTTATTTGAGACAACGTTTTAGTAACACTGAAGTGCAAATAGATGAGTAGTAGCATAACCTTATATTTACATTTCAGTCTGGGTTAGATATAATGACAAGTTTCTTTACAATAATTTTTTGACAGTAATTATGAAAGTAGTAAAAAAATTATATATATTTCACATCTCCATGCAGCAAGCTCATCTGTAGAATTAATTTGGTATCTAGTGGTAGCAATGCTCATCTCAGCTGCTGAAGACTGATGAAATGTAAGGGGTAACTCTGACAAAAGCCTGAATCAGTGCAGGAAGCATAAGGATGCTCTGAAAGGTTCTTGATAAACGAAAAACACTTTCTACTCCATGGCATATGTATCAGCAGATTGCAAATTTGTGTGTTGGAGGGGCTCCCGAAACAATCCTGCAAAGGCTGCTGAACACCAATGAAAGGCCAACAGTGGCTGGTATTTGAATCTAGCCAGCCCACTAAAGTGTGGGTTTTTTCTGCCTTTCTTATTTTTTCAAAGAAATTTGGGAAAGAAAGGGCAGAAATCTCTCTGTATCAGCAGAATAAGGAGCAATACTCTCAATTCCATCCTATTAATTTCCACAAACTACCAGGAGCAGCAAGGAACAAAGAGAGGAAAAAAACACCAAGGAACTTTATCCTTCTACCAGCATTTTTGCAATGCAATGGCACCCCTGAGACTTTCATATTGTTGCTGAAAGGGATTTTAAGCACTGCGGTGCAGTGCCAGTTTGCTGGGAAATTGCCTTATAACATCTAGATTAGTTGTTCTCCTGTACCCTAGCTTGTGACTTAAGTGGCAACTGAAAGATGCCACTTGCACCAGGTTCTTGCTGATTTTCAGAAACAGCCTAAAACAACCTACAAAAAACAGCACAAATCCTTCCTAGAATGGAGCAAAGGGACTACAGTCCATAGTGAAATTGTAAAACTGATGTGGTTTTGAGTCCAAAAAATTAAAAATGGACTCTTTCAAAAATACAGCAATGAGTTATCACTTTTCTTTGAATCAGACAGTTGCAATAATGAAGTAATATTGAATTTTCCCAACCAAACAGTCAAATCTGTGCTTTGACAGCAGCCTCATTGGTGGTAAATGCAAGCGTAGTCCAAGGGGGATGTTGACTCCTGCCCAAACTATAGCTTTGACAAGTTGGACTGTCAGAGAGCAATAAACACTTCCAGTTAATTGCCCCACAGACACCAAGCAGCAGCCAAAAGCTTTTGATATCAGATGGGTGTAGTAGGCAGACTGCTTGGCCATCACCTTCTCAGTCCACTCTTGGGCCAACTGGTTTGGAACAGAGACATTTGACACAAAATATAAGCTTTTGAATGGTCAACCACTATCTGAACTAAGTTCAGTCCCAGCTGTGCCAGGAATAAAAGTGGGAAGTGGAGGTTCCCAGGCTGGGTCTCAGAAGGGACAGGCACTGATGAGGAAGTGGGAGAGGTCTGGAGACGAGGAAGGTGTCAGGAAGGAGCAGGGCTGGATGAGCTCCAAAGGAACTCAAGCCCAGAGTTAAGAAGCAAGTGAGGGTGCTGAGAGAGGAGAAAGCAAAATCCCAGAGAAATGCCATAAAATGTTTGGAGCTAAAAGTAATTAATTTCTTAAAATTATTTGCCTTGAGCCCTCAAAAAAAGAAGTCACTGACTTAATCTGCACAGGGCAGCATAAGACAATGGACAACCAGATAAACATGTAAATAGGCTGAGGCTTTAAAATACTTTCTTCTAATGATCTGTCTCACTGGATAAATGCTGCCTACACAGTAGCTAGAAAATAGCAAAGTGGAGAAGTTGGAGCCCTCACATAGACAACTTGATTAAAAGGTGAATAACTTGAGTAAGAGCTGGAATGGCACCTAGATTCTGGTCTCAATGTAGGTTAAAGGCTGAGCTTACATCCCGACACAGGACTAGGCATCAGACTTGACACCTGGAGGACTCATTCCAGGGGGACCAGAAATGGGACAGAGATACTATTAATTCCGTAACTGTGTCACCAGTCTTAAGCAAGGACTCACGGCCAGAAACTTCATAGGACTATAAAAGCCTGTTTCTTGTTGCTATTTTTCTGTCTATATAATATATATATGTATGACTGCCTTCATCAGTTAAAAAAGAAACAAAAACAAACAAAAAACACCACCAACCTTTTTCTGGTATGGTAATACCGTCCTTGAAATACTTACAATAGGAACAATAATAATACTAACAGTAATGATAATTGTAGTATGGCTGTTAGTCAAGGATTTCACTGCCTTGTCAGTGACGCTTCAAATGAAATAATTCAAAATTAACTATTACTATTTTTGCTATTATTATGTAATAATGCCATGAGAGAAAGATGCTCTAAAACTTTAAGTTGTTCACAAAAGAGACAAAGGTTACTATCTTAATCTTTCTCCCCCACACTGATTTCTAACAAAAATTGTATAATAAAAACAAAGGAATCCCACTTGTTTCTTAATACCTTCTGAGCAAAAATAAATTACTTGAACTCCAGAGATATTTTTGACAGTGAGCTAAAGGTGTATTATGCGTAAGTAGGAGGCTCAGTGGGTGAATATAGTAAGTGCTTACCTGTTAGGGATATATCAGAATCTGTAAGGAGAAATGTGGTTACTCTGTTTAATGGATATTAGCCAGAAGAGCAGTCACGCAATTCATCTTCGCTAGCAATTCTGGTGAGTGTTGTTGGGATTTTTACAGCAGAGGCATACATCACCATGAACCACAATTCTTTAGTTGGTTGGCAAAATCTAGTGCAGCACCTCTGCTTCTGTTAAATGCTCTTGTTCCCATTTTTATAAGTACAGAAGAACCAAGAGAGAGTAAACATTTTCACATTTGGCATTCCACTTCAGATTTCCTATCTAGATCTTCATGTAGCTAGCTATTACTGCCTTCTTGGTATTTCTAGTAATCTCAAAAACATCTCAATGCAAACCTGCAATCAAGAACTGACAGTTTGAAAATTATGCTTTGCCCTGTTGAGAGAACTCCTTTGAAATGCATATATGATTTATTTTAAGATATTTTACTAAATAACCATGTAATGTTAGTATATATACTACATTATATGCCATGCTCTCCACTGACTGTTGACAAAAGAGTTTTAGAAGGGATAGGAACTTAGATAATGTGATCTGGTTATGTAAGATGCTGTTAAATGCTGTTTCTGTGTGGGATTTCCACTTCTATAGATATGTCTTAGGATGTGGCGTCAGGATTTGGTTTTGAACGAACTGGGCAATACAAAGCTTAATCAATCTCAGTTACAGCTTCCCCTTTAACATGGGTGATTTTATTCAGATTAGAGTCATTCATATACTAACAAATTGACAATTTTAAATAATCCCAGCTGAACCTTCATTCATAGGGCAATGCAACCCATGACTAACACCCATACTATGATTTTCTTCTGCTAAAGAGTTCCTTATCTTCAAGACTCATCTTTGCTGAATCTTAGCATCTGATTTGCAAAGCCAGGAATGCTGTCCAAAAACATGTTCCAGTTTCCGTACAGTATGTACTCCCAACAAAGTGTTTCACTTATACAGTTTTAGTCAGAGCTCAGTATTCCACATTCAGCCTAGCTGTCAATTCCAGCATTTGTAATTACATTGCTTAACCATACAAACAAAGCTGAAGTCTGTTTGGTTTTCCCTAATTTGACCAACATAATTAGCACTTCATAAGCATTTCCTATTCGCAAAATATTGGGTCAAATAATTTGTTGATATAACTCAACTGAAAAACAACAGAATTACCCCAGAGAATAATTTGGCCTATTAGGTTTTCATTTAATTGTGAATACTTAACCTGTAATTGTCTGCTTATGAAAACATAGCTACATAATAGAATCACAGAACAGTTTGGGTTGGAAGGGACCTTGAAAAATCCTCTGTGCCAGCCCCTTGCAATGAGCAGGGACATCTTCAGATAGAGCAGGTTGATGGGTCTAGGCCAAATCCAAAGGTCATCCTGATCAGTGGAAGACTGTCCACTGGCCTCAGAACCTTAGACTGGGTCTGAAGTATGGTACACTTGAGACCTTCAGGTTCAGCAGAAAATTCATTGTTCAGTGTCTTTGCTACCAAGCTGAGGATATTGCATTCAGATGAGACCTCCGGGTCTGATCAAACAGCCCTATAGGAGAAGTTCAGCATCTGTCCCTCTCCACAGCTGACAGCCAAAGCAGCAGGATAAAACAGGAGAGGCACAGGAGAGAAGATAGGACTATAAGTCATTGCTTGAAATGGCAGCTCAGAATGAAAAGGCTGATAAATACCTGGCCATGTTTTATGCTGTCCCAATACCCTGCTTTACTGCTTCCCCACTGGAAGAAAGTCTTACACAAGCACAGCCTGTCACAAACAAATAGGCACATTTCAGAGTTTATAGCAAGAGCCCTGTGCCCTAAATTCAAAACTTCAAATAAAATGAAAGGAAGAATCTGAATCTCTTCTATACCATAATGAAAATACTATAGGTTTCTAGGTGGGAGCCAAATGCTGGCTGCAACTTCCAATGCCTTGTGTGATTTGAGACCATATTACCTGAAAAATTGCTTCTGTCCCTGTGAAATCTTACTGCAGTCAAGATCTGCAGGGATATTCAATTGTGGTTTTATGGTATAAGTGAGAAGGCTTTTTTTTGTAATGGGGGCTGAGTTTGAGAGTACCCTCAGGGTTTGTGAAAGCTCAGGTTTGTTAACCTTCCAAGTGTACTGTTAAACTCCTGTTAGGCTGCAGTGCAAGGAGAAGCTAAAAGCAGTGGAAAATGTTATATTCATGAGCTGTCCTCTGGCACTATTTAATGTGTGTAACATATAGAAAAGATAAGTGGAACACAGCTGTACTTGTTGCTTTTCCTGTATAGTAGTTTATGCATGGAGAGGAGGATGTAGAACAGATGATGAAAAAGTGCCAAGTGGTCAGTTATTCAACCTGCCTAATGAGCACAGGCCACATGGAGCTTGGAAATTCATCTGACTATTCTGCTCATAACAGTATTGGCTTCTCTGCATGACTGCTTCATTGCTATTATCTTAATTTCTTTTGTTGGAAAACGCAAAACATCTCTTCTATTTCCCTTCTTTATTTACCCCTGTTTTAGCTCTACTTGTATTCCTTTTCTCTCTGTACAATAGTAACTGCTTTCTTCTTTCAAGAAGTTGATGGTCTGAGGCAAGGATTCTTGGATGAAATTTCAGATTAGGAAGCTTCTTGTTTTTGCTTACCAATGGACAGCAATCACTGATAAGAAGTTCTGGAAAATGTCTTATTTTGCTCTGTCAGCCATGACTGTAGACTTCATCATTTCACACTTCCATGAGCAACAATAGGCAGCTGAGAGGAGTGTGGGGTGACGAGTATTGGTTCCTCACCAGCAACATTCAGGAATCAAGTTCAGATGCTCACAGTAGCACTTTTAGCCTGAAATTCCATGGATCAGTGAAGTTCTCTATACCCCACAGCGTTTTCTTATTCCTACACCATGTCCCATACCATAAGCACAAGAGGTCACTACACCTGCTCCACTGCAGCACTTCAAGCCAATAGCTGTGCCATCTCCAGGCTTTTACAGGTGGTGGATACAATGTGATATGCAACAGAAACACCATCCCACCTGGGATATTTATAGATAGGAGAGGATATTTCAGATAGGAGAGGATATTTCTACAAGAGGAAGAGAGGTTAAGCCAAAAACGCTGTAAGTTCCCGTGACAGAACTACAAGACTAGACTTCCCAAGACACTACACTGAATATGTAAAGAACAAGGATTTCTTAATAGTGAGACATGCTGCTCAAGAGAAATGAGTGTAAATTAGGCCTCTCAAATTACCAGTAAAACTCCTTGAAAAGGTAAAAAAGGATGGAGGATTCTGAGGACTCAGTCATGATGTCCAGGAGAGGAGTTCTGATGCAAGGAAAGCCTAGAGGAAGTTAACAAAAAGGTGCTCTGTGAAGTTGAGGAAGCTGAAGCAGCACTGAGAGTGTGTGATCCCAACCATGCCATTAACTTTAACCATGAGAGGTAACTCAATTCATTTAAGTGGGCAATTTCACAAAAGGAAGTATTGGCTGTATGGAGTGCTATCTTTCTGTGGATTCTGAGATACACTGGGAAGGAAAAAGCAGCAAACTTTGTTGTATTATGTATTCATTTCCACTATAAAATGCCTGCCATTTCCTTTGAAATGTTCTCTTTACAGTTTTCTGCAGAATTCAAGTTTAATAGATACATAAATCATGGCGGTACTTTTTCCCTTGCCCTGAAAAAAATCCAGTTATATTTGGAGAAGATCACTGAATGACAGCATTTCTTATCCATGTATCAGCCAGCACAGGGCACTGTTGTCAGCCTGGTAACACTCTTAAATACGTATTTTTTTTTTTTTTACTCTGTATACATTGCTTTAGAATTAATATTAGCTAGGAACAACTTGATAACATAGATATTTTATGTGAAACAATTCTCAGTTCCTGAAAACACTTCTCAAGTTAAGAGTGACATTCTTGTAAGAATAGAGAAAAAAGCTAATAGTCTTTTTTCTTGATCAGTGATATGGAAAAGGCAAATCAAGGCACTAAATCTGTGCACAGTAAGAATTGAATATTGGTCTTCTACTTCCTAGATAAAGACCTTAATAAACATCCTGACAATACTGACCTAGGTGAGGAAGGGGAGTGCTGTCTGATATAGCAAAACATAAATTTAGTTTGCTTTAAACCCTTGAAGTTGCAAAGACTTAGAAAGCTTTCCAAAATAAAAAAAAAAAAAAGGACAGAAAATAAAAATAACTAACCATAAATAGAATTGGGACTTAATTCAGTCCAATGAGATACATATGATCGCATTATCTCACTGATCCATGTGATCCTTTTCACTCCTAAATGCTTTATTCCTAAGAGTAATTTTTCATTACATTCTTGTTCATTGAGCAGATCTGTTCCAGCATGTCACTGCAGCAGCCACACAGCTGCCCCCCCGGGCCATGAGGCAGCTGTGTGGCTCTGGGAAGCAGAGGAGCCCTTCCAGCTTCCACTGCAGGTGCTCTGATTCCTGCCCACTCAACAGGACGTGAGCCAGAGCAGAGCTGCACAGCCTTCTCTGGCGTGGTGGTGTCTCATGGAAGAGACACTTGTTCTGTGACCTCAGACAAGACACTACACTTCTCTGTGAGTGATTTTCTTTTAGACAGTGTTACACAGATTGTGAGAAACAAAAGCAGTCAGGACCTTTCGTCATATGTACTTATACACTACTGCAGTAGAAATAAACGAGGCTAAGAGAAATACAGCAAAACTATGCCATACAGATACACTGTCTCTCAAAGTCACTCAAGTATCTGCGTACAGCTACTAGTGAAGGTCCTTTCCACCATTCCCAATTATTAACCATCTTCTCCCCATGACTGGTCTAATTACTGGTTGGATAAATGTCATTCTTAAGCATGAGTGACAGAGGCATATGGTAGATAATAAGTGTGTTACTTATGTTTCTTAAAGTTTCTTAATAATAAGACAATTTTTAAATCTAAGAAGGTTCTTAAATGTAAATGAAAATTAAAATAAAATCATTGAGGTTGTCAAGTCAGGCAGTTGGAAGTCAGGAAACATGAAATGTCTTTATTTGGCACTTCTGAATATGCATTAGGATACAAACTGAAATTACACAGGGATTGACTGATGACCAGAAGGACTCCCATTTCAGGCATTCAGTTAAAAAAAAAAAAAAAATTCACCACCTTGTACATAAATTCATGTTAATGAATAAGGAATTTCCAGTGTTGTTAAGAGTAAGAATAGGAGCTATACTTCTGGTTCCACATACACACAAGAGGAAATTAAATTACTGCCGAGAACAAGATAAATGAAACAACATGAGCACATCTAACATCTAGGATGCATCCAGAATTGTTCAGAAGAGATTCACCAAGTCCTTAATGCAAAGTGCAAGAGGGGATTAAAACTGCAAGCAAAAAACTTTTCAGTGTTTCTCCGGGGGAAGAAAAAGCCATTATTTCAGTCTCTAAAATTTAACAGGGAAATCAAATCTATCTTCCAACAAAACCACTGGAAAAGTTAAAAGCAGAGATAATCTTTTAATCTGTAAAGGGATAGCAATATGTAGTTACATATTTAGACAGCAAAAGTCTGATAGCCAAAGGCTTACATGTAATACATTAATTAAAGTAGTTTTGATAATTTACTTGCCTTGCTGATGAGCAGTTTTCAAAGCTATTGACTGGGAAACTGATACTCTGTTACATAAGTAATTCCTAAAGACTAGAATTAAATTCTGTAAGCCCCTGTACATAATTGATACTTTCAAAGAAATCCAAGACAGTGCTATAGAAACTCAATTTATGTGAAGTGTTTTAATTTCTCTAATGCAAATATAAAGAATTTTACTAACTCAAGATTTGGTCAATTGTGCACATCCTTAAGAGATTAAGCCAAGGACAGTTAGACCAGCTCAGACCCACAGCCCATGTAGCATATAACATGTAGCATGTACCAGTAGTGCCCTGCTTTGTTTCTGATCCAAAACCATCTGAATGGTTTCAGATCCTTCTGACTAGAAGTTGCATCTGATTACTATGTGAAATAGCTGCTAAGAGCTCCGTTTTCTATATCATGTTCAGGAAAGTAATTCTTTTTGATAGGCTAACACATAGAAATCAATAGAAGTGTAATATGAATGAAATTACTTGCACGTTTAAAGCCTAGGCCAGTAGAATGAGCCTTTCTGAAAGTAGCCATGTCCACCACTTTCCTGGCTTCCCACTCACTTCTCAAGTCAACTTCTTACTCTTTCAAAGTAGAGATGACAACAGCTGGTCACAAACAAAGGAAACACTAGGCCTGTAGTGAGCTGTGTTTCCATTAGCCAGGATTCTGGACGTATACATGGGCTCTTTGAGAAGCACTGCTCACAGAGAAGTTCCCAGAAGCAGAGACCTGATTCAGCCCAGAGGGTTGAGAACAAGGGAGTGGACATGAGAATAGGGAAATACAAATGGATTATTAGAAATGTGACTGGAGTATGATAAAGTAAAACAAGCAAAAATGGAAAAGAGCAAAAACAGAGCCACAAGCCACAGTCAAAAGTTTTGTAGAGAATGGAAGATCTCATTTGATGAAGCTTAATGCTGCATTAAGCTCTTTTAATAATCTGATCATTTTTTGAACTGCTTCTCTATCTTTCATGTAATGTAGGTTCTTTTGTCAACTCTTGATTTTTACAATAGCTATTCACACTTCTAATTATTTTTTACCACACTCATCCATTCTGGATTTAAAAATCTGCATTTTATATTCTTATAATAATGTAAATTTAGAGAGAAAATCTGAGTAGCAAGTTAAAAGATTTCACTGCTAGGCTACTTTTCATTCTCCATTAAGGACAGGAATGCCTTGATTCAAAAGCAATTACATAAAAGCAACGAAACCATTTAATAAGACTGATCTAAAAATGTTTCTTGGAGAGAGAGCACTGCTTGACAGATTTTAAGAGATGAAATAACAAACCACATTCATATATGGACTACAATAAGACTTACACTGAAATTAACACCAGGATTGTGGCTTTGAACACAATTCCTTGTATTTTTGAGTACTACCATCACAGAGTTATGCTACCACACTAATGGCATGAGAAACTACTAAACTGCTACAGATCGCACACAACAAACAACTCAGCTTACCCTCTGTTTAGTTATTATTTACATCCTTTCTAATATATAATATACCATCATTCCAATGTGTTTATCCCTTTACCAAGTAAAAGCTTCTTCACAAATATAAGACAAAAAAAATCTTCCCCTGCAAAAATCAAAGTGCCTGAATTGAGAAGATAAGTTAATCAAAAAAGGCATTTGTATATGAAGTTTTTATAAGCCTCAATGTTGTTACAGACATGGAAGTTTTACAAAATATTTCAGAGTGGTGCTAAATGTAACAGAAAAGTTCCTTCCTGCATACTCAATTTGAAACATGAGTTAATTTCCTATAGTTATCTCTTAAATGTCAGTCATGTCTGTTCTGAATATGCATGATGAGTTACCTTTTCTAAGATACACCCTGGCCAAGCCCTTATGCTCATCAGCAAATGGTGCAAAAAATAATTAAAAACTGCACATTTATTCACAGACACAGCAAGGACTTACTAGATTGTGCAGAGCATCACCCTCGTGCAGCTTCACAGCTTTTGATGAGAGGAGATATTCCCTTACAGTTTGCTTTCCCACCCCTTTATTTAGTTATGTTATTTACACCTGTTCCTGTTGGGGATGGTGAATATGAGGCTGCTGTGCTGTAGGTACAGGTGGACCAAATACACTCTTGTCCATTGCTCTTCTTAGATACACACAGTTTCTTAGTATGATTTGCATTATTTCTCTAACTCCCACCATTTATAATTTCACTTTCCTGCAGAGTTCTGACTGGCAGATTGCTAACACTCATGGCCTTTTTTCTTGCGTGGTATTTCCACAAGCAAGAGTAATGGCAGTCAAGTCAGTACTAAATCCAGATTGAAAGTAATGAACTTGCCCTTCCCAAAAAACACAGCTTAAAATTGAACTTTCCTAAATTTAGGCATTAAAATTTTATGATTGAATTTTAAAATTAATATAGTAAAAACATACGTTGTAGCACTTGAGCAGGTCTTAGAATGTCTGAGATCTGTGGCCTGATCGACCACACTGATGTAGAATATGTATTCCTAAGGAAAAACACCACATGAATCCCTTAATATTCCTTTGCAACTGCTGTGGCTAGCCCACAGTGCCCAACTTGTAGCTTCAGAGTAAACATAAGGCTTAAATATTCATTGATTTTAATGTGAATTAGCAACATACTGTTTCTTCTTCATATTTAAATAATCTAGCATTGAGTACAGAATGGAATTTCAAAGAATTTCCTAGTAAATTGTGTGATCAGCATGCGAATATCATTTTTTTAAAAAATCTGTAAGAAATAAAGCATCAAACTACCTATTTGCTTTAGTAACAATAATGCAGGTCCCATACATATTTACTAAAATATTATAGATTGTCTTAGTGCTTTAAATTGCTGCCCTTTTGGTTTTTTTGGTTTTTTGGGGGTTTTTCGTGGGGTTTTGTTATTGGGTTTTTTTGGTTTGGGTTTTTGTTTTTGGGTTTGGGTTTTTTTGAGGGGACTTGAAGTTTTTTTTCCTTTATCTATTTGTTTGGAAGTGGGTGATTTTTGCTGCATTTCTGATTACTGAGACTTTCCTTACCAGTAAAAGGCTGGCAGAGAATTACCACTGCTTATAGGATCTCATATAGATGTACTTTCTTCCAATATGAAGCTGTTTCCAAGGCTTTTGAAAATTGTCAAAATCAACTAAGATAATTCTTGGATTAAATTGTGAGTGTCAATATCCAGTTATTGCTGTAGAATAAATATTCTATTATGAAAGAATAATATATTTTCACTGTAGGAAAATCAGCCATGACTGAAAGAAACAGGGCAGAAGAAAACTACATATAGTTAGGATGAGAATGAGAACTCAGGTCAGTAACTGTGTGAAGTTCCAGTATGGATGACCTTTGCCTGCTCTGACATTCTCAATGCAGCAAATTGCTGTCTGTAACATGACTTTCTTTTATATGAGAGTAACTGTAAGAGATCCATGTAAAGAGATGACAAATAAATGAACCTTGATGCAAGATATCCATATATGATGTCCAGTGCCACTCTGAGACACTCAGGTTTGCAGATATCTGAGTCACCTGCATCAGTGGCAGATCAGATGCAGGAGCTATACAAGACCACACGTTCCTTAAGCACCAGCTGGAGATAGGGATGGTTACATACGCCTACCAAGTAGTGCATTAGATCTGTGGAAATCTGAACAAGGTTCCAAGAGATCACATTAAAGAAGAATGCAGAAGTCCTAGAAATTAGGAAGTCCTAGAAGTAGAAGCCCTAAAAAATTTCCTCAGTCCTCCACTGTGAAACCTTATTCCTTGCCTTGCTTGCTGCTCCAGATGACCCACACAGACATAATGGGTGTTGCCCTTGTATTTGTGTAAGATGATAAATAATTATTTGGTATTTAAAATTAAATTAAAATTCTGGTATGACAGTCTGTGTAAATGCTTAAAACAGACTTATTCTAAAACGCTTCTACATCTGGTATTCTAACTGTGGCTCAGTAAAGTTGAATGTATATTTTTAAAGGCAAAATCATAGCAGTTTTGCCCACGGAACAGGTAGGATGAGATTCAGTTCTCCTACATCTGAACTAGTCACCTCCATGCACTCTTTGCAGTCAGTCTGATCTATTCAGACACCTACTTTAAAATGAGATTAGTTACACTTTACACTGACTAGACTTCCACTGACTGTAAAGAAATGCAAGGGCAACAAGCTCAGATGGAGACATCTGCAACTGTATGAATTCCACACATTTTGATAAATGCCAATATGAATTGTACACTGAATCCCTATTCACATTATTTTTTGCTGTAAAAACACCCCTACACTTGCCATTTCAGATAGCAACACTCTCCACAGCTAGCATTGCCTCTCAGCTCCCCACTAAATACAGCACTACTCTCCACCTAGGATAGGAGTTGACAATCTGAATGATTTACCCAAGGTTTCAGAAAGAGTTCATAGCTTCTTCTTAATTCCATACTTACCCTCACAGACATGGGCACAAACTAACAATAAGCAGTATATTCTTTTGTGATGTTAATACTTGCGAAACATATTTAAAGCCTCTGATGATCCAGAATTGTGAGGTCTTATTGTGATTATTACATAGTTTGACTTCAGCCCCAACTTCTGTTCAGGCTGTATGGACATGGTCTGGTGGGAGGATTGCTGCACACTTCATATTCCCACACTTCAAGCATTTGAACTTCATAATACTGAAGTGATGTTTTGATAACAGAAGGTCAGTAAAGGATTTAATAAAATGCTTATAGACATGACCTGCCAATCTTTGTCCTAGATGTTAGTTCATGAAAATTAGCATTGACTGTTCAAAGGTTTAATTAAGCACAAAAAGTGTAGCAAACAGGATATTGTTTGGATTTCAAGTTAAAGTCTTAAACAAGACTTAGAGGCCAAAGAGCAGAGAATGTTAGCTTATATGAATAGGTCTCTTTAGTTGATGAACTAGTAATTTCTTGTACACACATGACAATGAAGCATTGAGGTATCACATGCAAAGATCCAGGCACCAAAATTATCCTGAATTAATATTCAGGTCCTCAACAAGGGAGGATTTCACTCACAGATCCATGAGGCACAAATACTGGTGTCTACAGTTCCCAAAGTGTCTATGCCTCTAACACAGTCAGTGGTGCCTCTGATAATACTCTGAGGCTCAATTCAGCTGCTCACATACCAGTGTCTGGTATCACTGCTGCTGCTCTCAGATGCAATACCTGACCTCCAGGCTTTCTTATAAGAATAAACATCCTGTGTACATCCTACAACATCTGTTCTACCCTGTCACAATGGACAGGAACAGAAGAGACGCAGGCTCCTTTCGAAAGTGGTCAGTGGGTTCTCCTTTATTGTGGGGTGAGCTCTTTTTATACAGAATGTCAGAGGCCAGTTTGATTGATAACACAAAGGTAAACTTTTCAATCAATTGGTCATCCCAGAGGAACATCAGAAGAAGGTCCCTCCTATAAGAAAGAATGTAAACATCCTTATATCTACAAAACATTGTTGTTTACCAGAAGAACACCTGGGAAAGAACCCTTCCAAGATCAAAACATCCCAGGCATGAAACTCAGGACTACATTACCCTGTGCAGGTGTCTCAGATAACCTCAAGCATCTGAAATACTACAGTTTACCACAAACACAGAGGCTGTTCAGCTCAAATTCTCATTTGCTTTCACTATATTGATTAATCCTCAGGCACTATAGTGGGATCTTAGGCATGGAGGAATTGAGTCAGTAGATAAACATAGGTGTCTCTGTTTATTATTATTATTGTTGTTGTTGTTGTTATTATGCCTTTCCCCTAACTTCTGGTGCTGCCTATTGACTCAGAGCTCTGCTGATGTTGGGAGATATCACACAGGACCTAAGAAGGATTGGACCCTTTCAGTGCAGTAGCTGAGAATGACATGGAATAACTTAAGGTTTTTGAAAAGGCATTAGATGTTTGATTGAGGCAGAAAACTACATTCATGTATCTTAATCCCAAACTGAGTATCATCTGTAGATTCTGACATAAGTGCTATCCTAGGAATTTGTAGCTAGATTGTAGAGCTGATTAGAGCAATAGGTCATAAAGAATGCAATTTTTAAAAGTCACCCTTTAAGCTTGCAGGGAAGGGACGTCTGATGGAAGCAAAGAGTGGTGCTCACAACCCCAGCTGGCAATGGTGTTTTATAGCTTGGTTGAACAAGAACACATATTGCACATGAACTTCATAAAAATGCAGTGAAACATTTTAATGAAAGAATATGCTGCCTGATTGGTGCACACAAGCTACCAATGTACAGAAGAAAAAAGTTTATGGTCATCTTCCCTACAAAATATTATCTATTCTTAAATATGATTTAGATATTTGATATGATTATGATAGATTTACATGCCTATGTTTAGGCAATTTATAAACTAATTATTTCTCTTATTTTATGGATAGAAAATTGTGAATGCATAACATGTCTATACAGCATTAAAACACAACTGGTAACAAGAGCATTGATGAGAACTGGAGGGAGCATACCCATATCTGTATTGAAGAGTTATTTTCATTTCCCTCAGTGTTCTGCAGAGCTAGAGTAAGCTAACTATTAAATAATCAAAAGCAACAGAAAACAGTTTAGAAGTCAGTTGGCACAAAAAGTGTAACCTACCTATGAGGCTCAAACACAAAGCATACAGGCTCTTTGGAGGAACAAAAAATGCTGAATTTCTAATAATAAAAATATTTAGGGATCCATTGTAAAGTCTTTGGAATAAAGAACCACAAAAAACCTATTTGATTTCATGCTTAGAGGGCAACAGAGGGGGTGTTTCTTTAATGCATGAATATGTGCCTGTTTAGGATGCTGAACTCACAAGGATTAGGATGACTTACAGAAGTTTCATATGGAGCAATTCCAATATCTATTATGGCTTTTTTAAGTATTACAAGTATTCGATTTTAGAATGTTACACTTTTTTTTTTTTACTCTTATATATAAAGAAATTGAAGTCTTACCCTGAATCATTACCAGCTTTCTCAGTTGAAATCTTCTAACATTGACTCAGCTTGAAAGAAACTCTACGACTGCTTCTAAAAATAGCTATATGTGCTGCATGATAAAACAGACCTTCAAAAGCTTTTAAATCCCAACAATAACAGTTTCATTTAATTACAATTCTTTTTTTAAACACTGAAATTTGTCAAACATATCTGCTACCAAAAAAAGAGAATGGGTATGTGTATAATGATGCGCATAATGTATACAGGCAATTTATCCCTTTTATGCTAGCACAGTTATGGGAGTATAACTTTTGACTGAACTTCCAGTTTCAATGGCAACTTTCTGTTTAACATGCTAATGGGTCAGCAGCAGATTTAATTCATAAAAATGCCAAAAAAAGCACACAAGAATTGTTCCTCTAAAAGATTATTTTGTTACTTTTTATTTGTTGTGTTATTTTAACTCTGGGATAAGTTAAAGACAGCATAGTACAGAGTTGCCACTTCAAAAACTGATGTAGATTAGCCAAGCAAATGCAGGACACATCCATTCCAAGAACACCATGGATGGAGCCAGCATTTCCATGTCACTGTAGAACTTTCTCCACTTTTTAGCATTTTAAAACCAACCCCACGACTATCTAGACATGAAAAATCTTGGTACAAGGACCAGCTTAGAGAGCTCAAACTCCCCAGTTCAAACATAGCTAATGGAGGAACACAAACATTTCTTATGTGACTGCTAAACTTCTCCTAGCAATAGTTGAAGGAAGGGCAATATCAAGTATTCTGCCTCTGCCTTATATTCCCTATCTCTCAACCCATTTTGCTTTTTTTAATGCCAAAATATTTCATGCTTCTGATATTTTTATGTATTTAACTACAGGCAGCTATCAAAATGCTGGCACTTCCTGGCTACTAACATTTAAAGCTTCTATCACGAGAGAGAAGGAGCATGTCATGTACTCATAAGGAATAGATTCATTACCAACAATTGCTATTATTGGCATATTTCAAATAGACTCCAAAACAGCCTTTTTCTATGCCTTAACCTCCTGTTGCTGAGCAAGGAATAGAATCAGCAAGCATCTCAGGAGATCTGACAAAAATTTATTTACTGATAAGATGAGAGAAAGAGAGAGAAAGAAAGAGAGAGAGGGGGAAGGCAGGTACCCTCCTGTGTGGAACTACACTAAACCAGACTTCTTCTGCTAGGAGGATTTAAAAAAAAAAAAAAAAAAAAAAAAAAAAAAAAAAAAAAAAAAAAAAAAAAAAGTATGCATGAGACAGGGCAATGTTCATGCAGTGTTAGGACACAATTTTTAACTTTCTGCAGAATTCCGGGCATGAGAACAGTTGATTCAACTGCAACTGCATATTAATGAGAAATCAATTATTTCTGATGTATTTATGCGCAGATACTTATTTTAAAGGCATCTTTAGCAACAGTGAGAAACACAATGAAGAGATTAATTCTTTCAAGACCTGTTTAATAGTATGGCAAAATTCTTCCTAAATGTGTGAAAAAAAAGACTACCTGTAGATTTCCCTAATAAAACTCACCATACTTATATACATCCTTTATGACAGAAATCCACCTCTGAGCCAGTCATCCCAAGCTCTGCTGTGACAGAAGCAGCACTTCCCAGACGTGATGCAGCTAACCTGCCTTAGGGCAAGGCTATATCTCCCCTTAGGGCTGCCCATCCCACTCCACTCTCCACACCAAGGGAACCAAGAAGTTCCAGTAACCACTAGTTACTGTCCCAATGGAGCAGCTACAAGATGCACATTTGATCAGATTAACCTCGTACCCAGCAACAAAATCTCAAGGAAAGAACTGAGTCCATAAGTCTTCTTGACCACCATTTCACTTTCCTTTTAAGTCAGCATAACAAAAGCATGCAAAATACATCAAATACTGTGAGAAATAATGGATATAAATTATGAGAAGAAACTAACATATTTCATCGAGAGTAACAGAATTTTCTAGGCAACATTTCCCAGTACTACACATAAGAGACCAGCATTATCCACAAATAAAGCAATGTTCTTATTTACTTCAGAAAATACTCAACATAACAAATGAAATTACCAACATTACAATTATAGTGGTAGGCAAGGAGACAGTAAAAAGAGAGCATTAGGGGGAAAACGCTAAGATGGGAGAACAACAATAATTTTTATAAAGAACTTAAAAATGCTTCCCTTTTCAGGAAACCAAATCCACTCTGAGACCTTTGACTGTGAGAGCAGGGGCAGAGGAATGATGATCTCCATAAGCAAGACAGGAGCATCACTCCACACAGCCCAGCAAGTGCAGAGCTCAACCATGTAGTGCTAGGAAAGGGGAGTTTTAAACAGTGCAGGGAAGGAAGATGCAAACAGGGATTTTACCAGCACCTGACTTAGGGATGGACTAAGACCAGGACTTGGAAGACTTGCTGATGCACGCAAGGAAGCTAGGGAGAACAGGGTCCAGGACTCTGAGGAACAGGTATCCTAGAGGAAAAGGAGGCCTGAAATAAAGGAAGCACCACACCTGCCCCTGTTACTACTCATGCCTCTGAAAGACTTCAGAGTGAGGTTTTGAAAGACTTCAAAGTGAGGTTGTGGTAGTTTGAGTGAGCCGCTCTACAGAATGGAGCTATTAATTAGCTAATAAAAGTTGTCATAGCAGGCATAAGACATGCAATAAATACTGAGGGTCACTGGATATTTTTCTGCTTATTTAAACCATATTTTATATTTAAAACTGCTTATTGATTTCACTTAGACCAAAAATAATTTAATCTTCTGAAGCACTATTTAAAATAGATAGCGCATTGTCAGCTCTTTCAAAGGAAATTTCTAAAAATGATGGAAAAGCACATGCAGCCCTGTACAGGATAAACACTAAATCTGTCCCCCTTCTTGGTCTTTACTGGAGATCAGCAGAGAGGATTGTTGACTGTGCTCTTCCCAAACACTGCACCCAGAAGAGAGGTCAGTGTTCGGTGGCAGGGCAAGCTTTGGAGCTGGTAATTGGGGTTTTGCAGAGATTTGCAGTATGCTGCCCAGGTTCAGTATGGACTGAAGGCATCATCTTGGATGGAGAAGGCAGAGATTGACAGGTGCCACTTCTCTCCCAGGCCCCTTCTTCAGGTTTCTCTGATGCCAGCAAAGGAATGGCACAAAGTACTCCAGTAATTCTCATCATGCCAGTGACTGTGACAGCTTGCAAAAAGTTCAGAAGTGGACAACTCACTGACACCATAGAAAAATGGACTTCCTCACTTGCAGGAAATTTACAGTTGGCCACAAGCCCCACAGATGGCACATTCATCAACGGTGCAGTGGCAGGGCAAGAGCCACTGTGGCATTCCATGCAGTGTTGTTCTGGTCTCAGGCACCTGACACACCATCAGTGGTCATCGATGGAAGGGGAGGCTATCAAACAAAGGGCACTGCACAGTTTGGGGAGAATAACTTCGTGATGCTCTCTCCAGCCATCAGCATATATCCCAGCTCAGTGTTTTGGGGTATTTGGCTACTTTTCTGACAGAAGCAACAACAGTAAGAAAATGCTTTTTCCCAGCTTCACATTAGAAAAAGAAAATAGGAATATGGATTGTTCATTCATAAACAACATAGGGAAGCAAAAAATACAGCTTTTCTTGTAGGTTTTTGATCTTCATGACTTGAAAATGCCCATGCTCAACAAAATTTTGCTCAGAGTTAATATATACAAGTCACCTTTTCTGTGCAAGGCTACAGTGAAAACAACTGAAGTGTGTATGGCACAGCCCAAATACAGTGCTAAAACCCCAGACCCTGCCCACAGCAAGGTGTGTGCTTAGAGATGCCTTTGCCAGCTGGCACAGGGTTCAGAGGCAAAACTTGTTCGCCTGTAACTCAAATGGTTGAATTAAAACATTTCCGATGGCTGGTTTCCACTGGCAAGTAGGCTAATTTGTGAAAGCTAAATACAAATAAACTGAAGTCTGAGCTCAAATTTGCATGCAGCCACACAGCGCTCTCCAAGCATATCTGAAGAACACTTTATATGTGCTCATTTATTATATAAAATAAAAAACACAAATGCATTTAAATCTCTAGGATCCATTAGTTTTAAATTTGCCTTACCACTGAAGTTTTTTCATGAGTCGATGGTTACAGCCAGGTACTGCCTCTTAAAGAGCTCCCCTTGATGCAATGGCAACATAGGTCTTGGGCAGGATTTAGTTATTTGCAAACAGGTACCTGGTATTATTAGGGAAAGTTCAAGATACCTTAGGTGGGCAGATTTGTATCTGTTGGCAGGTACAGCACATGGATTACATGGGACCCTTCTGGAGCAATGGCTGAAGGGCAGAAGTGTGACTATCTGTAGTCCCTAACATGGCCCTGAGCTCTTCAGCAGTGGCAGGGAAGGGCCACCTTGGGGGGCTGGTGCTCCCTGTGCAGTGCTGGGTGCCCCAGACCTGGATGCAGCCAGGTCTGCACAGGCATCTTGGAGATGCTACAGCACCTAAAGTGATGCTGAGCACTAAAGGGAGCCCAGCTACACTTAGTTCCAGGTGTAAGCCAGAGCTATCAAAATGCTGCCTCCTGTTAAAAATGAGGATGCTGTGTTCTCCTCATCCCCCGACTCAAACACCATGGAATCAGGCATAGGTAAAGCAAATAAACCAGCATTGTACAAGAGAAAGCCTGCAATATCCATAGTGACCAAACCACAATTGGGAACAGGAGGTTTCAGCCAGCCCTTTTTACTGCATCAAGAAACTAAATGAAGGCCCAGGTTCAGACACTAACACACATGGAAGACATTTTTACATGAATTCACAAATACATGTCACTTCAACACCAGCTGAAATTTCCAAGTTGCCTGCTGTGAAAAAAAACCCCACCAAAAACAAAATAACAAAAAATGTTAATATCAGGGAAATTCTGAAAGACATCCTTTCCTGGTGACAACAGGCAAAATTCCAGGAAATTATTTTCGTCGATCTCTACATAAAAATTTCAAGTCACGAGTGAGAAAAAAAATATTTATACATAACCACTAAATGACCTTATATCACATTTCATTTTCAACTCTGTTTCCATCTTTCAGTTCATGAGTTTTTTCATATATTTATGAACAATTAACTGCCTCCATACAGAAAAAAAGTGAAATTATTAGTAGTTTCATTTTCATAATGACTATATGAATACTACTTTGCTATTGCTCATGTCATTAATTCTATATTATCTTCTGACTTTCCACTTTTTTGGTTATACTTTAATCACTTTTTTTTTCAGTGGGAACATTTAAATTACTCTTAAAATTTCTAATCTAAAGACACTAAAGATATTGAAAACTTACTTTTTGGTCTGCGATCTTCCCTCTTTCTCCACTCTCCTTTGTGGTACATGAATAATTGCTTGGGTATAATCACAATTTGATGCTTATATAATTGTAAATTATATTTTAGAATTTATTTATTTTAGAATTCTTCTAAAAGGTTTATGGGATATAGATTGAAACAGATTTGTGTTAATTCCTGAAAAAAAATCTATCAAAAAGAATATTAGAAAATCCTCTAGGTCTAACTACATAGGATTAATAGCTACAGCCAAGGAAACAGTAGTACTGGACAGTTAGAATAAATTTTCATGGACACATTTTTAAGCAAATGAATCAGTAAGTTTTTATGGAACAGTATTTCAGTGTATCTATTGTTTCTTCATAAAAGAGACATCTTGCATGTACATACATTGCTCTTTATTTTGGTACTTGCAAATCTTTCAGAGGAGATTTAACCAGTGGAAGTGATTACAAGACCTGGACATATTTATGAAGCAAGGACAAGGCTGGTGGATTTTTATGTTTTGCTGTGAAAAAATAAAGACGACTAATGATCACACTGATGTCTTTCAGAAGAGAATTCACAAGGGAACAGCCTGGCTGGCAAGAATACTTTGCTCCTTGTGCTCTAAAATCAGAAACACAGGAAAAGTTTATTCCATTGGTAAAGAGAAGCACAGCTTTCATGGCAAATTTCAGTGATAATAGTAAGATATTTCTTTAGGGTAACTTGGACGAGCCCCATGAAAGATATTGAAAAAGAGAGAAAAATTTTATTCATCATTATGTAGAATTATGCAACTGAAGTTAATAGCAGAACAATTTTTTTTGTTTCAGTGACCACCTTCTTGCCTTTTGTTGGGTTTTTTGGGTTTTTTTTAATATAAGCTATCCTATTTTATGGGCAATCTATTTTCCAAGTAAAGAACAATCCAAATGGCAGCTACCTCATATCAGCTGAGCCTTTTCTATAAATTTTTATATATCAAGATACATTATGCAATACTCATGTCTGTTTACCTATAGTCCATGCAATTTTATCTTGCACTCAGGAGAACGTTAAAGTCTGTCAATCTTGCATGATGAAGTCCCTAAAATGTGTGTGATACCTCAGGAAAGGGATGTTTCAAGCTTGCCCCTTACATATAACCAGAACAAGGCAACCAAAACAGTCATCCTCTGTATTGCCCTATTAGGATCTTTCCAGTGTTACATTCTGACACTTTAATCTATATTCTTGATCATTTGACTTCTTTTCTTCTGGTACCGAGCAGTACCACATGCTTCCCTCAACCCCTCCATAGTACTCTCCCTTTTTTCCAACATTAACCTGGGCTTGCTTCTGTGTCTGTTCACCCTCCAGCTCATAGACTGCAACATGAAGTGATGGAAAACACAGATGTTAACAAGCTGCACCTAGAGCAATGATTCTTCTAGCAGTGAAGCAAAATGCTAGATTTCATTTCCAGGCTGTAATCAGAATGTAAGGCTTTACACATTCCTGTGATTCTTCAGGTATCACACTACTCTGCTAAGCTTCAGTGTCCATGTTGGAGTAACAAATTTTAAACAAAATTCCATCCAATTAGGAAGCATGCCACAAAGTTTTTAAAATAATGAAGTGCAATTTAAAGAAATTAACAAACGCAGAGAAAATATTCTATTAAAGGAAGTTCAGAAAAGGCATTTTTATTTTTCTTAAAAAAAAGAAAAATACATTTACTAAGTATCCTGAGTACATTACTCAGGAGTGCAACTAGATTACTCACAAACATGCCAGGAAAGCTCCTGAAAGAGAATGCCATCTGAATGTGATACGCTTATATAGGAGAAATGTTTCCATTTTATTGATCAAAGCATTATTCTACAGCCTAGCATACACTGAGCTTCTCAGCTTTGTATTTTGCTTTTTCTGCATCATTTTGAGAACAGAAATTCATGACAATTTTGGAAAGTAAAAAGAAATAGAAAAATCCCAGAGAATTGATCAGAGACCTGACGCTGGTTAGCAAAGTAAGTGTGCTGCATAACTTATCCACAACTAAGAGTACTGGAGAGACTTCCACACTGCTCTAAATCATAAGCACAGTACATGTTAAAACATATATTATTATATCAGATGAGACATTTACTCGAGTATGCACAATACCAAAAAAGCACCATAAAATGAAAAAGCTATTTTGAAATATAATAATTAAGGGGGGGAATAAATACATGTAAAAATAAGATAATTCAAAATGAAACAATATAAAAGAACATTAACTGCACTTATAAACTACCTCAAGACGGAACATAATGAAGTATTTTACTCATGGACATAAGGATATTTCCACAGATTTCTGTAACCTTTAACAAGTTATTTTAGCTGTAGAGAAACATTAAAGGAAGGAAAAGAGAAAAACTCTGGGAAACATCCAAAGTTAATCTATCAGGTTTTAATTTTAAAAGAAAAATAACAACTTCAAAATATTTAACTTACTATTTAGATCTGTTTTAATACTGTGGTCCTCTATTTCTTTACTTTCAAAGGTCACTATGTGTGTTTGAATTCATAAAGTATGTATAACTTTCTAAATCTTGTTGCAGCTGAAACCTTGCAGTGTAGATAGCTCAAATTTTTGTGAGAAAGGTCAGTGTAAAATAAGAATGCATCGTTTTACTAAAAGAGATGAGACTGAAAAGTACCACAGAAACAATTTCTCCCTTAGAAGTGTCATGTTAAGATTTTTGAGGAGTACATTATAAATTATCACTCAAGAAAACTCTTATCAAATTAGTTATCATCTATATTATTATAAAAGTACATGATATCACAACTAATTGCATCCCTTTTCAACTTCATAAAAAGTAATTTCTTCTGAAACACCTGGCTACACTCACCTCTTGCATAATGAATAAGAGCTGAAATATAAGGAGATGGGAGACACTAAGAATCCAGTGCATTTCAGAACTGGCAACAAAAGTCATGCTGCATTCTCATATGTACTGCAGCCTTTTCTGCATATAATGCTATAAAACACAGGACCTTGTGACAAAATTACTCTGATCTACAAATTGTAGTAAATTGGAGTTTCAATAAACTGTCACAAAAGAGTCATGCCTAAGATACATGTAACATTTTAATTTCTCAGTCTACTAAAACTGAGGGGAAGAAAAGAACATTCCAATTTATTCATTTGAATTCCAAAAAGGAAAAGAGTAAATATTTCTGTTAAGTTACTAAGAAAAAAAATCATTTACACTAGTTATTTAAAAATGAATCTATTATATATTGAAGCTATTCTCTTAAATCCAATAATTGATCTAGCTCTGAAAACTAATTTTGAACTTTTGTGGTATGAATATAAGCTATAGAAGCTATTTCTAAGTGACAGTATTTGTAAACAGACCCTCAAATGAGTGAGATCCAAATCTCAGACTCAAATAAAAATAAATTTATCATGTATACAATGCATAACAGGAAGACTTAGCAATCACATTTTTTTTCAGTTTCTTACCTTTAAGTAAGACATTATGGCAAAGATAATCCCAAAATAGTCAAAAACCAGGCCAGATGCTAGATAACAAAGCCACAAGTTGCCATCAAAGAAAAGATCAGTTTCATGTCCTGCCGCCAGAAAGGGCTGGAAACATCAGAGGGGCTTGAACTCTCCTCCAGAGGGAAGGTGAAGCTCGTGTCATTCTTACCAATGGGAGCCCATCATCTTCCCAGCTGGAGGATATTAATATTTCGCACTGATACGCAGCATCTTCTTGCTGTGATGGTCTTCAGAGCACAATTTAAAAAAACACACATTCACAAGTCTACGTTATTTCCTCTACATTGTGTTATCATGAGGAAATCTGGGTAAGAACCGAGACAGATACATAATTTTTTCAAGACATTTGGTTGTACTTTTCCATTTCCTTTTCTATCATTAAAAAAGGGCCAGATTCTTCTTGTAGCTTTAACTATGCAGGATTTGAAATGGTGCAAGATCAAGGGAATTGAACCAAAGGAATAAAAGCAAGCATTGTCCTCCTTTCTGCTCATCAGGGAAGATAATTGTAATCAAACTCTAAAACTAAAGAATGTATTTGTTCATTTAAGTGAAATCTGTTGTTGCACAGAGGATAAAGGTGCCCTTATACTTATGCTCTTTGTAAAGAATTTCATTCTGCATGAATGAAGCAAAATTGTTGTCTTTTATCTTACTTGGAGTCTGCTTAGACAAATTCAAGACAATAAGAGTATTTATGCTCTGTAGCTTTATATCCCAATGACTTATTAAGCCATAAATCAATAAGAATGTGGAAGTGGAAGATCCTCTGGAGTTTTTTCCTTGCTCCCCTATTTTTAGAGTATAAGAAATAAAAGGTGTAGTAACTACTTGAGATTCTTTCACTACTGTTTGCTATTCAGGGGAAAAAAAGAGGTTAAAAACTTCCCACTTGTGGCAATTGAAGCTATTTGTTCAGTGTTATTTTTATAGGCTACTTGTGAAACTAGAAGACAGGCGTGAAAGCTGAGAAGTTCATTCTACTCCTCATTGCCAGAAAAGCACACAATAATACAGTAGCATACTTCTGTATTCCTGCAGCTGCACAAGCTCTAAAACCCACCACATGAGAGTGAAATGGTCTGGACAAAGTTTTTTTTAAGGGTGAGTTGGTTATCTGCATCATTAATAATATTGTGTCTGTTTTCTATGAAAAGTCATCAGCTTATCCAGTTGCGAAACTAGGAGAATTGCTGGGGACTTTGGTGATATTTTATGATTTGTAATTTGCATAACATTATTAAGGCATTTAAAAGTTTCACAATACAAGTCACACCATCGAGAAGCAAAGAATCACAGGAAACTTATTCAGTTGACCTCCAATGCACAAAAATAAGTTTCATTAAGAAAATCAACATTTTTTAAAAAATTTGCATGCTAAGGGAAATGAGACAAGCCTAAACAATTAATTTGCATTCTTGCCACATCTTAGGGATTACTGAAAATACAGCATCACCTAAATTAAAGGAGAAAGATAATAAAAATCATTTTGAATTGTTTTTCTCAGTACTGACCTGCTGCCTCTCCAGGACAACGCAGAGGAGTTGTTTCCTATGAAAGGCAGCATGCCAGAGGCTGAACACTGCTCAAGCAGCCTCTCAGCTTCCAAGATTAAATATGTTATCAGAGACACCTTATTTGACCACTACACTAGTGTGGTGTACAATTTCTCCCTAAATCTGTGTCTTAACTGCCTTCAATGTCATTATCAAGATTTAACCTTTATATTTTCTAGAATAAACTTTGAAATGCAACAGCTTTTGTGTTTGGAATGAAATCAGGTCAATCACACAACACTAAGAGCTCTTCTTTCTTCTGATGTAACAAATTTACTTTTTAAAGAGAGTATTTAAGATGGAAGATGCAAATTTGAGTGTGGTGGAAGAATTGCTGTGGAGAAGAAGAAGCTATGAAGGACCCAAGATGAGGGGCTATAGATAGACAGAAAGCTCTGGTGTATACATCAGCTCTTTTTACTATTTGTGCAAGGTCTGAATCTCTAAATTACTGATTTTTGTTCTTGTTGGATGAATGCATTTGGTCATATTTTTGACACATTCCACTACTGTCAATTTATCTACACGCAGTGGTTGCAGCATCTCCTGAAGATAACAGACACTGATTCCCCTTGTGAGATAAAAGCCTTCATCTATGGTATACCTCATGTATTTCTGCCAACTGCTAGTGTATACTACCTTTACTATCAAAAGCAGAAAGTCTTTTTACATCATAGGAATATATGTTTAAGAAGCCACAAAAAAATTTAGAGGGCTTAAGGCCAATGCAATTTTGGAAGTTATTTGCTGTTCATTTGCAAAACTGGCAAGGACAGAGAAATGCAACAAATATGGAATGAAAATGCATGGAAGATAAGTAAATTTTATGCACAAAAGAAGTATTTAAGAGAGTACAGTGACAAACAGATAAAAGCAAAGTGAGACCAAATATATATGCATGCGTGGAAACAGTGATTGAGAAATCTAACTGCAGTGATTTCCATTCTCTCATCACAACTGAGCATGTACTAAATGAATAAACTGCTACTTGACATTTTCTAAATAAATATCATGGGAAGAGTACTTATTTTACTTTAATGAATCATTTTGGCCTCTCCAACAGAAAGTAGTTGTAATGAACTGTAATCTGTTCTGGGAAATAAAGTTCTATAATGGAGATATATATGGACTGAAATATGAGAAGTTGTGTTCTCCAACAAGTCTGTTTTAAAAGAGATTCTGATTCATCCATGCCCACTTCTACTTATATTTGATCATAGCTGTTGACATACTGTATCTGCCATGCTGAGAGCTATTTCTCTACTAGAGGTAAGTAAGCCATATGGTTCGTGGATGACTATGAATTTTTGCAAGGCAAACTGAACTAATATGTGTATAATTTTTTTTCTGTACCTATTCAAACAAAACTACCCATTTAGCAAACAGAACATTTTTAATTCAATGGGATATTTTGGCCCATGTAATACATTTCTGAGAACTGAAAGTCTTTCTTAAATACAATCCCAATAAATGGGCTAACACTAACTTTCTGCATTAGTGGTCCTCTCATTCACCATGCATGGTTAGATATAAACAAATTCACTGTACTGATTAAGTGAAGCAGCAAATAAGACTTCTCTTGTTCATGGAGTAGAACCAAAACAGCTGTTTTTGTTTGACTGATGCAGATTCAAAGGGCCCCCAATGGTATACCTCATAAAAAATCAGCAGGTTATTTGAGGGGTTATGTTCTTTTTATTACTAAAACTTCTCATAGGGTTATCATAGTTATACAAGGAAATTGCTTTGACTATGTGTAATTATGAACAGGGAAAAAAAACTTCTTGCCAAAGGCAGATGTAAAATAACATTTTACTATCCTTGTTAAGGCACAAAAACCCCATGCCAATAATTACTCCAAAATCCACAATTTAGCCAGGCAAAGCTCACAATCAAGCTGAAATTCAGTCATCCAGAATATATCTACAAATATTTCCTATTAGAATATCTGCTGTCAAAACCCCCTTTCGTAGCTGTGACATGGTAAGTGGACCAGGAGAGGCAATGTTCAAGGGAGCTTGCAGAGGGTATCCTCTGAGCAGAACACTGCTTGATGTTCAGGGACAATGGAAACTGGACATGCCTCGGGATCAGGCACGAATCCCTCAGGGATGTGTTTCTTCTATCACATGTACCAATACATATATCACATGTATTGGAACTCATTTAGAATATAAGTTTTAGTTTGCCACAATGGACCTTGATATTTTTGTCTTGCTTTGGTAAATTTTTGTTTCAACAGCTTGGCACTGCCAACAGTGTCACTATTAATATTTGTGGGATCTTGCCATACACAAATGTGAAATCCCAATCCTGTTAAGTCATTGTGTTTATTACCATTGATTCAGCAAGTCTTGGAATCATCTGTGGTTTTATGTGTTACATAGACAAAACACATACTCCTCAACATCTCTGTCAAGAGCAGTCTATGTCTGCTGATTGTTAAATGCTTGTTTAAAGCATTTATGACTTCACTCTAAGTGTAATTTCAATTTGCACCAGGAATTTAAACTCATTTCAGAGGGACTGAAAATTCTAAAAAGTTATTAGAGGTATGCCCTGTACCATTCTAGTGCACACTAGATCTATGACTGACTGAATGCAAATAGCACTTTATAGTAGTAAAATGACAAGCTAAAAAAAACCCTAAAATAAAATCAACAAATTTATTTGACAATTCTAGATTTTAGTTCATGTGTTATTCAACAATGGCATAATAAATTAATTCTTTAACTTAGGAATATTATGTCAGATCACACAGGGTCCACCTCAAGCCTCAGAATTCAATCTCCAATGTATAACATTGTGATTCATAAAATTATTAAACATTGTCCAAGTCCATTTTAACCATATAACACACATTTTGAAAAGCATGAAAAATGATGATGGGGAAGAACCTTTGAATCATAAATTATATGATCTGCTTAGCACTGTAAAAATAGCTACACACAGTAAAATTAAAACTTGCAGTTCTGAAAGAAAGTGTTTCGTGCAAACCATCTGGAAATTACTTGAAAGTATTGCTTTATTGCAGTAAGTACAGAAATATAAAACTTCTACTGCTCCTATTTTACCTGTTTTCCAGATAAAATACAAAGACAGAAATGCAACAAATCAGAGATGTGAACAGCTGATACCTCAAATACACTTGCATTGTAAAATATTATCATCCATCCTCTACCCCCGAACTGCTTTGTAAAACATCCAGTACCATCAGTATGCTCCCTTAACACATCCCACAGTAGAAAACATTCAGTTACTAAGTCCCCACATGAGATTTCTCCATCATCTGCACTTGGATCTGCACTCGGTCACATTGAGGTGACCATTGCTCCTCGCAAGATGCCTGCCTGCAGTCATCTACTACCTACATGACTAGAGGTATCCAATGTTTCAAATTTTGTTAGTGCTCCTCTTGTGTTGCTGAAGCAGAGAGAAATAGTTACAAAACACTCCAGCGCTAAGAAG
Source organism: Cettia cetti (assembly GCA_013401135.1). Lineage (NCBI taxonomy): Eukaryota > Metazoa > Chordata > Aves > Passeriformes > Sylviidae > Cettia > Cettia cetti. The sequence goes on along the minus strand of VZUI01049035.1, from coordinate 1,618 downwards.
GGCACTTGCTTTCACAGCCGTGATCTTGGGCTCACAGCACCTAAGGTGACGGGAGCACTTAGCCACTTCTCAGGGCTTTAATTTGGAATAGATTCAAGTATCACCTACTCCCAAGGCATAATAACTCTGTGTAAGAATGTGCCGTAAAGAAGCAAAATTGGAAACAACAGTAGGCTGTCGCCGTAAATTAGAACCCTTTAAGTTTGAGGGAAGTTGAGGCCGAAGCATTTATATATGGATTTATGGCTAAACGCCAAGCTGGTATGGCACCGGCACCGCTCTTAGAACTGGGACACCAGCAGCAGCAGGAATTAGGTTACGAAGGCGACAGAAAGCGGGGCCGTAAAAGAAAGCCCCTTTTCTGCACTTCCCGCCGGCTGGAAGGGTCTCCCCGCTCCCATGGCCCAGACCGATCCGCACCGGCCCCACGGCAGCGGGCCGGGCCGGGCCGGTGGGGACCGCCCGCCCCGACGGTGGCGGCCGCCGGGCGGTTTGCCGGCTCCGCTCCGGGAGGCGAGGCGGGCTGGGGCGCGCTGCGCTCTCGTGACGCTGGGTAATTATTTTATTTCATTTCTCCGGCAGACAGTGTTTCAAACGACCGCGGAGGCGCTCAGCCAACACGCCCGCGAACGCCGCCCTCTGCGCGGCGAGAGCCACCCGTGAACGCCCCGGTGACCGAGGGCAGCACAGCAGATGCGCCTGGCACCCACCCCCGGACTCTCCAGCCGCGCCGAGCCCTGCGCACCCGCGGCGTGGCAGACGCGCAGAGCCGGCGCGGGGAACGTGCGGGACTCACCTGCCGCCCGCCCCTCCTCGGTTGCCGGGCTGCCGCCCCACCGCCCCTCGGGGCCGGGCCGTCCCTCCGGTGGACTGGGAGAAGCCTGGCGGAGCAGCGCGGCACCTCCGACGTACCCGCACTCTCCCCGGCGCGGAACGGCGGACGGGGACGGAAAGGGGGGAGCGGTGCAGGCGGCGGTGCGCCGCCAGCCGCGGCTCCCCGGCCCCTCCTCACGGGGCAGCCCCAGAATCACGCGCTGCCAAAATTTAAATCGCCCCGGCACTGCGGCTCCGCGCGAAGCATCCCCCTCCATGCCGCTCCCTCCGGCCAGGCTGGCCACACGGGAGGGTGCCAGACCGCGGCCGCCCCGCTCAGGCACCGGGCACTCCGCCGCGCAGCCGTCCTGCCCGGGCTGTACCGAGACGAGACCCCCGCCACGGCGACACCGCGCCGGGGCCAGCGCGACGCCGGGACGCACCGGTGATGGGGGATGACACCACAACCGACGGCGCGGCTGGAGCGCCCCGGCCCCGCTGCCCAGGCGCCCGTCTCCGACGGTGCGGACCCGCGGCACCGGCACCCGCCCGTTCCCTCCGCTGCTTGTGCGGAGGCGCCCCGCGAGCAGCCCAGCGCGCCTGCCGCCCCGACGGCGGCCCCTTGCCTCTCCTCCCCTTCCCCTCCCTCCCTCCCTACCTTTTTCAGCGCTGACATTCTAGTGCATTATTAACGCGGCGGGTGCGGGCTGCGGCGGGTCAGGATTAAGGAGACGCCGGGAGCGGGAGCAGCGGCGCGCGCCCAGCGTCCCCCGGCGCCGCTCACCCGCCGGGGCCGCCGCGCGCC
>VZUI01049034.1:0-134626 GCA_013401135.1 Cettia cetti | reverse complement strand
TATTATTATTATTATTATTATTATTATTATTATTATTATTATTATTATTATTATTATTATTATTATTATTATTATTACAGTGTAATAGTAATGAAACTGGAGACAGCAGGAAGGGAGAGGAATAAAAGCCAAGACAAGTTATACCCAAATCAACTGCTCACCACTCTCTAACTGATGCTCAGCCTGCCCCTGAGCTGCAATCAGCCTCTTCCCAACACTACTCTCAGTTAATACACTGAGCATGGCATTCTATGATGTTAAATATCCTTCTGGCCAGTTTGGGTCAGCTGTCCTGACTTGGGCCCTTCCTGGCCTCTTGTGCAGCTCTGCACTAGCAGAACATGAGACATTTAGAAGTCCTTGACTTAAGGTAAGCATCACTCACTCAGCAGCAACTATAACATCAGTGTGTTATCAACATTATTCTCATCCTAAATCCAGCATTGCACCAGCAACTAGGAAGAAAATTAACTCTGTCCCAAATGAAACACGGACAGGAAAAACAAAGAGAGAAATCCATTCAATCTGTCTTCACAGTTTAAAGTAAGAATCCAAAAGTGATGAGACTAGCAAGCCACTGCTACAAGATTTATTCAGCTACCAATGAAAATATTTCATAAAAGGAGACATAGGCATCAGAGTGCTACTTGTCTTATCACAGATCCCAATTTTAAACTTTGTACAATTCTGCACAGTCAAAAATCTGAACACTGATTTTCAACACAGTAGAGATCTGCAAAAGCTTTAAGAGTACAACTCCATGTTATACAAGTAAAATATGAGTCAATAGTCTTAATTTTTATTATTATTATTGTTTTAAGTCTATAAGAAAAAAATAACTACAGCTATTTATAAACATTCTATGTCCCTATATAACTACTGAGAATGTTTAGGTTCCTCTCAGGTAAATTATAAAGGGTCAGTTTTCACATGTTCATCTAAATATTTCAGGAAGCACGTTTTAAGCTTTTGATGCTATTTCTCAAGTCACCCAAAAAATGTAAAACACTGTGGTACGTTTGGTTTTTGCCAGAAGCTGCTCTGTGTGGGAAATGTAGAATCTTATTTAATACCTCCTCAGAGATGACAAGCAGATGGTTTAATGCACTCTTGAAATGCTTGTGCTTGAGATTCAATTATTTTTGTTCAGTTAACAGCCTATTCCTACTTTCAGGATAAAATGATGTAACACTCCTGATCTTAAAGTCATACACCAGTATAGGTTAACATTTAAACGTTATTATACAGTTTGATTAAGATTCCACTTTTGTTTAAGATTTCCAGATCTCTGAGGTCAAATTCAACCTTTGAACACTGCCATGTCAATTGAACCACTGCACTAAGTGCCAGAACCAATCTACAGAAACACCTCCAGGGACAGAGACTCTACCACCTCCCTGAGCAGTCCATGCCAATTTTTAATCACCTATTCTGTGAAAAATTTCTTCCTAATATCTAACCTGAACCTTACCTTGCAAAACAAGGTCATCCCTCAGCCTCCTTTTCTCCAGGCTGAACAAGCCAACTCCCTCAGTTGCTCTTCAAAGGATTTCTTCTTTTTTTCCTTTTCCTCACCTGAGTGTCCTGCCTAGTAAGCAGCAGTGTCTGATAAATAATAGCCAGGGCCCAGCACTTTGCTCAACTTCACACCTCTCTGGAACTGCCAAAGCATTTTTTTTCACATATTTTATCTCTTTAACAGAATTCTACAGCTGTTCAGGTTAAAATTCCAAAACCATTCTGGGAAAGAAGTCCTCCAAAAATTGGCCCATATTCTCACATTCCACACCACTCATTCACCCTTCAAGGAGATCTCTGAATAGCCACCCTAGAAATCTCTTTCTTGATTCTAAGCATGATGTAGACTGCACTGAGGAGACCTGGCAGACTGAGAGACAAGAACATGCTTTCCTTAACAACAAAAGGGAATTCAGAAGTCTCAAATGCTGTTGTAACAGGCCTGAAAGAGGAAAAGGAGGTGGAAAGTTGAGGAAAATCATCCTCTCCTGTTTCCTGTACAGGCTGGGTACAATTATTACAGAATTCCCAGAGGTAGCATTCAAGGCCAGGGTGGGAGAGCAACACTGAACACACATTCCAGATGACCCTAATTGCCCTTCATGTTATCATGCCATAAAATTATATCCCCCAGTACATCAACAAAGCAATCCTGATTTCTCTCCCTGAAAAGAGCCCTGAAAAAGAGGACCATGAGGAGCACATTATGCATATACAGAAACATATAGGGGGTTAAATACCACACCCACAGAACAGACCAAGCAACATTGTACTAGTGGCTCTGTATCTAATAACAAATTTGTTTCCAACCTGCCCTGGGAAGATCTGTTGTTATCTCAACCCTTGGTGCCACAAGAGTGTCAATAATGGGTGTCATGGTTTAGGAATGGTACTCCCCAGTTCCCTGCCCTCACTGACACTCTCCCAAACCAGACACATTTCCCCACTCCTTCCATGAGTCTTCCTGGTCCAGGGATGGACTTAAGAATTGGAGACATAAAAGGTGAAAATTACAGATTGAGAAAAGAGCTTTTTACTGGAAACAGCAATGAGATAAAACAAACAGCAACAATATTAATAAGAATGTGCAAAGTGAGACTGATTTTACATGCAAAATGCTCACTGAGCCTGACACAATATGGGGGGACCCCTGCCAGCAGCACCCCACTCCACAGCTCCATCTGCCATGCTTGCTCCACTGAAAAGCAACATCCTTTTGGAAGCCAGAGCGAGCCCTTTTTCCTCCACCTCATCAAAGACTTCATGGTTTCAGATAACCTCTTAGACATGCCCACAGCCACACCCCTTCACCTACTGCAAAAAAATTAACTTTTTTCTGGCTGAAACCAGGACAAACATCTTTTCTAAAACTGCCCTCTTTTATTATAAAGCCTTTAATGCTTTTCCTATCACTACATGTGCTTGTAAAAAGCCCGTCTCAGCTTTCTTGTCACCCCTCCTCAGCTCCTAGGCCGCTATAAAGTCTCCCTGGAGTTTTCTTTTCTCCAAAACACACTCTGCCTGTCTGCAGAAGAAATGTGCTCCTTTGATCACCCTGGCCCTTCTCTGGACTCACTCGCGACCTTCTGTTGTGGGGGCCTCCAAAGCTGAGTGCAGCACTCCAGGTGGGTCTCACCAAAGTGGCATGGAGCAGTAGAATTAACCCCTTCAAATCTGCTGGTCACACTCCTTTTTAATGCAGCTTAGGGTATGGTTGGCTTTCTGGTCTGAAAGTGCATGTTGACGGCTCCTGTCAAGCTTTTCATCTGCCAAATAGCATGTGGCCTACTCTGTTTGTTTCAATTTGCTTTGGGAGGGAGGGTGAAGTCGTTTGATTGTTTCAAAGCAATTATAAACATGACAATATTTTACGTAAGTCCTTAGCACTCAGAAAAAAATCCCTACTAAAACATGAATTAAAATAAAGTAAGCATGACATTTCAGATTTATTTGGAGGGAACACACAGCACTCAACCTTCTTTAAGCTAGTTACTATAAATCATTTAATAGAAGTCATATACATCTGTACATGAGTTGTATGTGTAACTAGCTCAGTGTATTTTCAGATTTCAGAAATAGCTAGAATATACAGGACATGTTCAAAGGTCAATAAAGCAATGTTAATATAAATTTTCTTTTACTCTACTAATTTTTTCACTCAGTGGTCCACTTCTTTAGAAACCTAGCTATGATGGAAACAGGGGGTGCTGCTTTCTCCCAAGCTAGACACAAAATATGTCCTTTTTTCAATCCATACACAAAATATCAGCAATGACTCAACAAAATCCTGTGCCCAATGCTCTGTTGGGTTATGCTTTGAATAGTTAAAGACAATATGTTATACTTTTTCTAGAAAAAATAAGAAAACAAAATCACTTAGAGTAATGGGCTACATTTTCACTGAAAATCTAAAGACAGGGAGGATACTTTATGAATACAGAAAGTTAAACATTGCACAAAATGTTGCTGTTTCTTTGTTACTGAATGAGAGAGCTAGGGAGATTGCAAAGGCATTTGGTTTGGTATGAAATGAAAAATTTTATGGAACCTTTTTATATCTTTAACTCTGATGTAAAACATTTTTCCTCCTTCTGCAGTCTCTTTTTTTTTTTTTTTTTTTTTTGCAGGCTTAATGAAAATAAATTCAAGTAAATAAAATTAGGAAAAGAAAAAAACCCAACAAAACAGAACAAAAACCTCCCCACGCATTATTTTTCACAGAAAACTCAACGAAATTCCAACAATTGGATCTGACACTGGTTCATTATTTCATCTCTATGTGGGTGGGTTTTGGTTATTTTTTTCCCCCAAATGAATTCAGCTTTGCTCTGGGGGATATGGTTTTTTTTATGGTGAGTACCTAGAAGAAATGATATTAAGACTCAAAATAAGAACAAGAATTAAAAAAAAGAAAGGAGAGAAGAAATAAATATCCTATTTGTTATTGGAAACTTTTAGCTATAGTCTCTTGGAACAGTATAGTTATTAACAAGAATTATTCTCCATGTGAGTAAACAAACAAGAGTATTTGTTATTGTTTACAATAGCATGTTCATTAGCTTACATAAACTAGTGACTTTATAAGCCTCTTCAAATCAAACATTTTTTACCAGGTATTTTAATTGCTGAGGCCTAGGCAACCATGAAATAAATTACAAGTTGCCCTTGCATGATTTAAACCTGGGATGAGATTTGCCACAAACAAAAGAAATATTTCTCTGCTGGATTTCTTTCTGCATCATTTACTCCCTGCAGTTTAGAGCAGATTAATGTGTTCAGAGACTGATTGCAGTAATTACTCTGCCCTGCTGCTCTTCTATATTATGCAAACAAATGCACACGATGAAAGGGAGAAAATGGACAAGAATAGAGAGTCTTAGGTTCTTCTGATATACAACTTAAAACAATAGGTCATGAATAAAAGCTAAAACTTTGAGCAAAATTTGAGTGCAGTTCACAAAGATAATGATGCATATTATTAGTTCTTTTTCATATTTTTTGAATGACATTTTATATAATATTTTCTATTAAAATTTTTTTCAATTCATTCTCTTAATTTAGGAACTTTGGAATGGTGACATATTTTCAGTGTTGGAAAATGTTAAAGTTCTTTTGAAAAACTGCTTCCAAATACTTGTTTACCAGTAGCAAACATCAGTGGAAATAATTCTCTTATATTTCAGTTGCAGGAAATGACCACCATAAATAGCTTGGTTTTGCTTTTTTATTCCAAAAAAGAGTAAAATAAGAAATTTTCAAAAATATGAAAGAAGACTGTAAAACAAAACAGAGAGTTTTAGATGGCAAACCCATAATTCTTACCAGTAATATGCTGACAATTTGTATACAGCATGTGTGTCTAAGATTTACACATTCATACGCACTAATGAAATCACTCATACTTTTTCTGGGCTGCACTTTACCTCTTTAGCACACATCTGGTCAAACTGTCCCATTCTAGGAAAAAGGCTCAACTCAGTGACCTTCAGGACTCTCTTTCTGCCAGTGTTTGTGTGGCCTTATGAACCCAGTCTTCCTGGAAATAGATTGAAACTCCCATTGTCTTCCATAAACCTACAATTCAAAACTGTCATGTAAGTGTTCCTGCATTGGCCAAATGTCTTAAAATCTATTGCTGGTTATGGTTTTCATAAATTTGATAGTTATGACAGAGAAGTCGACAAGGTGTATTATTAGTAGTGAGTAGGGGTTTTTTTCCTCTCCTTTTTTTTTAAACTTTTATGGATAATATAAAGATATGCATGAAATGGGGATAGTTGTACTTTCCCTTTCTTGTTGCTTGTATTTCCTTCCCTGAGTAATTATCAAGAAGTGAGGTGTAGTGATTTTTTGTAATCGATATTTGTATTTGAACATCCTGTATTTGTACATTCTTCTGTTTCCATGCTAGAGGATACCCCCATTTTAGGAGGACCTAAAAAGATCTCACAGCATTGACACTATATTAAAGATTAATTCCAAACTTTCATTTGGTAGAAAAATCGCTTTTCTTCATTTTCTTTGCAAATATTTTTGTGCTCTATCACTGAAATGTGTATTAAATGCTGTTTTGTATTGAGCTTTTAAATATTTTTTCCCATTACAGTAATGATCTTTTAAAAATTAATGCACAATATTGTATATGTACATATAAAGTATATATTATGTATGTAATACATAGAAATGTTACATAGCTATGCGGATATATAGACATGTAGATATAGATATAAATACAAAGCAAACTAAAAGATTAAATACCATTCATTCAAGAATGAAAGACAAAAAAAGCGAACAAAAATTACCCTTGAAACAGGATACCGAGAAATGGCAAACTTGTTTTTCTGCCACAAGAAAAACTAAAGACATTGCTAAAGACATTGGCAGTCAGCACGATCTCAGATAATAATGCATTTTGTCTCCTATAGGATCAGAAGAACACTATGTCTGCTTTATCTAGTAGCTTGCTTTGAGAAGTGTATCTTACTTACATTTGTCTCTTCTGTCTCATGCTTTAAACTCCAAGATCAGATTTGCCTTCTCATGTGTCTAAGTGTATTTATGGAAAATGTTGCAAATTCAGCTAGAGCTTTCTACTGTGTTTTTTTTAAATTTTCCAATGATGCTTGTTTCACTGTTGTACTAAGAAATTAATAATAAATTGAAAAAATTGATTAAAACACTAAAAAAACAAACCCCAAACCACAAAACCAACCAACAAACAATCCATACACAAAAACCCCCAAACAAATTAACAAAAAAACCCACTCCATCCCCAAACTAAAAGCCAAACACAAAACCAAATGCTAAACCCAGAAACAAAACATAAACAAATAAACAAAATTAAAATCAAACCAAAGACAAGGAGAGAGTTTCCATGAGGCTGTCAGTCTGATGAATGTGGCTCACTCTGTGAATGCAAAATGAATATTTGGGGCACAAGTCTCAGGAAAGACATCTGTTGTCAGAAATCCATTACTATTGCAGGGCTAGAATGATTCTAGAAGATATTTTCAAAGCTAAAAGCTTTGAAAATCCAGTGGCCAATAAAGGTATTGAATAAATGAACTGGACTTATTTTTCCTGTTCTCTTTTCTCTGCTTCATAGCCCAAAGTTTATTTGCATGTAACAATAACCCTTTTTAGCTTTTCAGTATCTACTAGGAAGCTTGCTATTCAAAGTTCACCTATCATGAAACTTGCATCTCAACCAGAATAACATTATGTTCAATCAGACTGCAAACAGGTTCAGTTCAAACTGGATTGTAAGTTCAGTTAATTTGCAAAAAAGTGCTAGAATTAAATTTTTCAGGTTTTATGTGCTTTTGGATATTGTTACTATGGTTACTAAAACCATAGCATGGTCTTCATGGTCTCGAAAATCCAAATTTTATTGCATTAAGCTTCCACTTAAGGCAAGCTCTTTACAGAGATTCCAGCTGGAGCAGTACCTTGTTTTTACCACTGAGGTCTTCCCTCCTTTCCCTCACCACTGTCACAGGCTATCCTGCCATTCTCGCAGTCATACCTGTGACTCATCTATGTTAATCATTTGTTTTTCATGGCTTGAGAAATATTTATGTGTGTTCTGTCTTGTACCATAAATTTTCACCCCTGATCATATTATGACTTAGTAAAGGTGAATCAGTTCAGTAGGGACATGTTCAGATGTCATTTCTTCCTTGCCTTCATCTATTAATTACAGCCTGCCATCTCAAATTTCGTAAGTGACAGTGTGAAAGATCCCAGTCTGTTCTAGTGCATCCTGAAATAAATTTTACTTCAGTAGCAGTCAAAATGCTCTCATATGATGCTGGAGCATCAGGAAATAATTTCTCTTGAATTCTATTTATGAGGGCTTAAACCATTATAGTTAAAATTCATACTGTAACAAATTTAGACTGATATTCATATCCTCACTTGTGACTTCTCAGAAGATGATTAACAAGGAAAATAGTCTCATACTATCTTTCACATTTAATGAACTAGATGTGCACACCTGGTCCCTTACACTATAATGAAGCCCTATTCTTTGAAGAAAACCAGAAACACGGGGAATCTAGCTTATTTAAGTGAATGGTGAAAGCAACATTTCAGAAACAGGCTTTCCTCTTTCACTTTAACAAGCTTAGTTATGCTCATTATTGTAAAGCTTTATTTATTTCAGTAAGTAAAGGATAAGGTATTTTTTGATTTTATGCCAAACTAGAATATTGATGGAAGGAATTGTAGACCTGAACATCACAATGACTACACTTCATTCTTGGATACCTTTCTATCACTTTTTTCTTAAGAAGATGCTAAGTAAAATTACTGTTTACTTTTTACCGAAGTTGAATAAAATGGTAGAAGTCAAGTTCAGATAGGAAAAGTCAGAGACTCAAATCACTGGATATTGATAAGCACCTGTTGCAGTTTGACTGCAATCAAAAACTAAGCCTCACAGAGCTGCTCCCTCACCCTCCCCCACTGAGACTGCAGAGAAAATCAGAAGTGTAAAAGTGAGAAAACTTGTGGGTTAAAATAAAAATCACACATAATGGAGACTTAGGAAGACAGATACCATCACTCCAAATACTGTCTCCTTCCTCCTTCTTCTCCCAGCTTTATGTGCTGAGCATGAGGCCATATGGTGTGGGATATCCCTCTGAACAGCTGGGGACAGCTCTCAGCTGTGTTCCCCCCAAACTCATTGTGCATCCCCAGCCTGTGGTGGGGCTGGTGTGAGAGACAGAAGTATCCTTGGCTCCATGTAAACACTGGTTAGTCACAGCTAAAGCATCCTTGTGTTATCAGAACTGTTTCCTACACTATCCAAAACATAGGTCCGTAGAGCTACTTTGAAGAAAATTCATTTTATCACAACTAAAACCAGCTCACCACTACCTACCCTTGAAGATCTACCTTAGATTTATCACAACGTGGCAGATCATATATTTGTATCTTAACCAGGAGAACCAGTCTGCTTTTTTTTGCTACCACTGCTTTCTTCAGAACCCTGAAAACTATGTGCAGGTATTGCATAAGAGAAAAAGACCCTATGTTAAGTTAAAAAGTATACAGAACTGAAAATTATGTATATAAGTCTGTAAATAAACCTGAAGTGAAACTAGAAACCAATGGCACACTTTTCAAAGGGAACATTTAGATTTGTCTTTTTCTTTATTTTTTTTTTATCAAGGCTTGGATAGAGAATTCCTTATCAAAGCAAAACTTTGCTCAAAGTAACAGACTTTGAGTGTGGTCTTTAAAAGCAAATTGGTTATTGCTCTACTGACTACTTTAGTTCTCATTCCCGTTGTGCTAGGAGTCAATGACTGATTACTTTGTTAAGAATACATCAGTGTAATCTGGTAAAAAATATTGAAAACCTAAAAAATAGATAAAAATACATTAGCCAGTTGCTCAGCTGATATATTTGTTAAATTATGAATCAGGCTTAGCCAGAACTCAAATCTTGTCAATATCACCTGGTTTTCCATTACTTAAATAACATACCATGATATCTAGCTCAATGGTGGTTTGATTTTCTTTTTATATATCTATATCACTCTTTTGAAATATTTGAATTTTACATAGTCTCATTAAAAATAAAGGCAGTTTAAAGCCAACAATTATTTAATTAAATTTTGAGTTTGTTGTTCAATTCAAGAAGGACCAGGTGAATGACTCAGTCTTGGGTTTTACAAAAAGCTCTTGTGGTTTTAATGAATACAGTATGTGCAATTTCTTCTTACTTTTATGCTTGCCTCGGATAACAAGTATTTTCCCTGAGCTGATCATAAGATTTATCACCTTTAGTCAATATCCCTGTTAATATTTCTAATTATGTATGAAACAGAACAGCAAAATTTTGTCTAGTGACATAATATTAAGTATTCAGTCAAGAATGATTCCAGGGCAGTTAAACAAAGCATCATGACAAATGATGAAGAAATAACAAAATTTCAGCCATGAGGGGTTGAGAAGTCACCAGTAGTTAATTATTTCATCACCCTTTTTTCCCCCTAACACCTGTGCCTGTATCCTGGATGAATACCTCCTGCATCTTGGTAGAAAAGGATGATATTGCATAATCTTGTTGGTTCTAATTTTCTGGATTTGGTCTTAGAAATATTTTGTTGCAACTCCCAGAGTCTACAAATGTTGCCTTGTGAGGGTCAAACTGACTTTCTAATATAAAAAACATATGCTACTAGTCTCAGAAATTTCAGTGATGAGTGCCTGTAGACGTGGAAAGCTGCAAAGAAACCACAAGCACATTGCCATGAGGGGATAACTGTTCTCTCCTTGAAATGCCTGTATAGAACAATGAATATTTTGTTAAACAAATATATTTTTCTCAATTTTTCTCTCTCATTTTTGTGTATACACAGAGAAAGTTTTAATTCACTTAAACTCTGTCTAATGTAAATTATTTTCTCTGTTTTCCATTCCTTGGTCTTTTACCCAAACTAAAATCAGGTTTACAAACTGTGGAATAGAATAAAGCTTTGTTTAATGATACAATAACTAATCCATATACAATTTTTAAAAAATTGTTTTAACGTAATTTCTTAACCTTAAGCAGGTTAAAAGAAATGTGTTTTTAAAAGCATTTTCTATTTAATTATAGGGCATTTTTAAAATGTTTTTATTGCTGTTGATTGTGTTTTCCTGGATATCTTGATGCTATTTTGATTTCCCATTAAATGATTTTAATTTATTCTGACAGTTTTACTTTCATTATAACAAATTTATTAATTAATAGACATGACTCTACAGTGCTTCAGCATCCTGTCAATGTTAAAGAGGTTTAATAAGTTCCTGACAAAGACATGTCACTTTAAAGTAAATCAGACTTTATCAACTCAACTTTTTTACCTCATTGGCTTCTTTAAAAAGGGAACAGACAAGGTGGAATTCTTATCTATGAATTTTCAGTAAATTCCCTCAAGGCAACGTAAGATAAAAATCAAAATGCTTAATAATTAAACTTCTAAAAAAATTGGGTTTAATAATATATACATTAGAAATCTTTGGAGGGGAACAGGAGAAACACTGTTTTGCCTTATGATGACATATGAATCCACATGTGTACTTCAAACTAAAATTTGTAACTACCCAACACTTAGTTGAAGTTCCTTCAAATTAAAAACTCTAGCATTCTGGTGATAATTTCTGTCTTTATTCTCTTATTAGTCTACAATTTTATTGTGTTAGTATAACATTCCTTGTTTTTAGAAATATATTAATGTACCTTTTTCTTTTAGTTGAAATACTTCTTTTTATGGTATCTTTTAAATGCTTAAATATTTACTCAAGTATTTAGAAAATCATGTTTCCTTTGGTCTGATCTTACTCTACACGAAAGATTGTCCTCCAACTTACGTTCAGTTTTCTGTTACCGACCACCTAATTTTCTGTAACAGTGTTATCTGGAGATTATTCCTTTCACAAACAAAAAAGTACCTTTACATTAGATCATAATTATTCCGATTTTCTAAAATGCTGTGAGCATCAAGCGGCATAATACTATGAATGTTATTTACTCAGAACCCAAATAGTCATCTGCTTTCATCTTCCTATTTATAGATGCTGTGTTCTTATTCCTTTATGAAATATTTGGGGTTTTATTTCTCTAACTTGTGATTTTTGCAGCATATCAAACAACATTAAAAAGGAAAGCCCTTATGGAATTTTAGGATGCAAGAAAAAAGGATGATTTAATTGTTTTTTTCATCAAATGCCATAAAATATAGCTCTCCCAGTGTATAAGGAATGGCACGACTAAAATATTTTTTACTGTTTAAGAAGTGGCAATATAGTAAAAGGTAACCACGGTGTTTCAGAAAAGCTATGAAACATTCTAGAGCTGAAAAACATCGACTTAAATATTACCTAAATTTCACATGCTGCTTGCACAGTTTATATGCTGCTACTGTACTCTGCAATTGAGAACTTACAGGATTTTATACTTAATTTGATTCTTTAATCTACTTGCTTTTACCTAACTGCCAGAACACCTTCTTTTTATATGCTCTGAATCTATATATATCCAATAAAAGAACCTTCTATATATAAATTCTCCTTCAAATAGAAGTTTTTTGTAACACTGCACTTTCCTGAATACAAAATGATTACTTTATGGGTTTAAAATCCATCAAAAGTCATGGCCTGTTTAGAACAAAGCCAGTGCTTGTGACAGTGAATGCGTGCAGACTGGAAAAATAGGGACAGGATGTCTCACTAGAGGTACTCCATGGCAATTGACTTCTTGTAGTCTCTTTTACCATAAAGGTTGAAGAATGACTGCCATAGGTTACCAATTTCAAATCCTTTTCCTTCATAAATAACTAATGGTAGCATATTTAATGCTTCTGAGCAACAAATTATAACCAGAAATTTTTGTATTCATTTGATGCCTTGGGAAGGCTGACCTGGAGCAGAGACTAGACAGAGCTAGAGAATAAAGTAGGTATTTATTGAAGGGCCCCCAGGATCTACCTTGGGCAGTACAAGAGCCTGACAAGGGCTACTCCCAAGGTGGGCTAAGAATGGTCACAAATTCGATGATCAGTCATGAGGTCTCCCACTCTTGTAAGTTTTGGTCTGTTTACATATTGGGGTTTAATTGTCCAATTGCAGCTTCAGGTTGTGAGGTCTCATACTTCTTGTTTTCTCTCTTCAGTGCACTGTTATTTGTGCTTTGGGGCTGAGAATTGTCCTTGGCGTTCAGCAGGAAAAGCATTTGTTTTGTCTGTCTACTCTGTGAAGAGAGCTAACTGGCAGTTAATATGAGGCTCAGAACTACGCCCCTAGGCAGCACAGAATCTGAAAATCATGAAAGCTAAAACTTAAGGCATCACATTTTTAAGACAACATTTTTAGTCATTATTCTTTTCTTTCCCAAGAAAGATCTGGGGTTTTCTCAGTAAATTTCATCCTTAAAAAAAAAAAAAAAAAAAAAAAAAAAAAAAAAAAAAATAGTTCTAATCAAATTAGATTCACTTCAGAAAAATCTTAAACACCATTTCCAAGACCTTTTTGTTTCATATAATAATCTTTTTGACAAAAAACACCTGTGAAAGTCATTCAAGAAGATTTATTTTCTTTCCAAAATGTGAGTTTAAAAGGGTCTGCTGCAATGAAGACAGACATAAATACTCATTTTAAAAAGAGATTAAGGATTTTTTTTTTTTTTTGTAAGTAGTATTTTTTAAAGTCTTAGATTTTGGAGTTCTCTTGTATTTGAGTATATATATTTTGTTCATCTTTGAACTTTATGTGAAAATTCCCCTTACTTTTCTTCAGCTTAATACTGTTTCTCTCATTAAAATTACTGTCCTAGGGTTACACTCTATATTCTCAACTCTTATTTTTAATCTTTTCTCCTCTTTATTCTTTCTATGTATGAGAATCAGGTCATTAAAGTGTTCAAATTATTTTTATCTGAAATTCCAGTTAAGGAATTATCTCCAAGGTAAAATACAAACTTGATATTAATATGAACTTTTCTTTTTTTTTTTTTTTTTTTTTACTGTGTTGCTTAATTCCTTTTAAAAAATAGTTGTCTTTCTGACTACAAATACGTAGTTGCATTAGATGTCAGAATACTTAAGAGAGAAGAGAGAAACATATAATTGGATTTTTGTGCTTGCTTGCTACTGTTGGGCCAAGATCCTTATAAAATAATCAAAGGTAGTCTAGTTGGAATGAGGGTCACTATGGACTGAAATGATATTAAAAAATCCAATTATCACCTTACCAGATTTAAGGCAGTGAAACTACCTTTGTGATATCTGCCCTTAGCTTTAATATATATAGAATTTGTGCTCTTATATTGTTTGATTAACCTAGCAGAAATTTGGTACGACTGAAAAACATTGCTTTTAAGGAAAGATTTCCAAAGATACAGGAAAAGTCAAAATATGGTAATTACACACTTTGTAACCCATGTTTCCTCATTTCTTTCTGTGAGTGAGGACTGTAATCTTTGATATCTAGTGGATAAATATCCATTAGAACAACTGAAATTTGCTGTAGTTTGTTGTGGGTTTTTTTTTTTTTTTAATCTAACACTTACATGGAGCATATAGTGACTTAATAACTCTGGACTTTTCATAGTCACTGCTTCAAAGAGTTGTACTTGAGTGTACTTGAGTGTAAATAAAACCCTTTATATTTGGTGGTCTACCCTCATAGTAGAAGTCATATAAATGAGATCAAGTCTGAATACAAGCCTCCATTAATGGCTGGAGGACTGTTTTAGGAGTTCATTAATGAACTTTTTTCCATTTGGAAAAAAGAGGGAACCTCTTTGTTCAGAGCAGAAAATTATGCCTTATTCATGGTGCAGCTGTATGTATAGCATAATGTGATCTATAGGTACCTTCCTGGGCCTGATGTGGCATCATCAGAGGTCAGTAAAAGAAATTCCAGTGACTATGAACGGCACAAGACTTTAGTATGTTACTTGGGAGTGAGTTTCCCATTTAGACAAGTATTCAAAGTATCTGTTTTTCCACCACTTTTGATTCTCTCAAGAGCCAAACACACATCATGCCTTTTCCAATGTTTTTGTCAGACTGTCAGATTACATTACCAAATGAAAAGTTGACTCCTCTGGTGTAAAACCAGTAAGTGACAGCATAATTCCAGCTTTGTGCTGTAAGATGAGAGCTCTACAGAGCAGGTCAGAAGTGTGATTACACAGGGAATTTCACCAAAGGGCTTTCAAATTAAGCTTTTCAAATGCCATAACCTGATGTCAATTTAGAAGAACAGGTTTAATGTAGATGAAAATATTTTTACTTTTTCTCAGCTCTTTTAACTCAAAAATAGATGCTGTTGTATGGTTTGTTTTTTAACTTGGCATAGTTCTGAAATTATAGATGTGCACTGTGGTGCTGAGTCGCACAAATAGCTGTGTTTATGCTAGTGTCTTATTCAAAGACATTTGAGAGCATTGGAGAAGATGGTTTCATATATTTAATAATGACAAAAATGTGTGTTTAGGCATATCAGGAACATCAGAACTGGAAAGGGGCAGCTTCCATCTCTGTGGTTCAGGTGAATATCTTCATTAGAGTTGGTAATGTTATAATGTCAGATACAAACATTCCTCTGAGAGGCTCTGTGACTCTTGAGAGTTCAACGTCGTGTGCTTAGCTCACTCAGCTGGCTCACACTTGAATTTGTGTCTTTGTCCCATGGAAATTTCTAATTAATTGGTTTGGCAGAGTGAATGCTCTGTGCTGGGGTCTGTTTCTCAGTAACTTCTCTTTCCTGAGAAAAGAAGGAAGTATGTTGGCGAGATTATTCCATCTTAATATGTTCTCTCATTTAAGTTAAATGTTTGGTGTTCTGTCCTTGCAGTGAGCTTGATTGTGCTTTGGATATGTCTGGTGCCTTTTTATAATGGATAAAAATGTGTGAACTACTTTCTGCAAAGGGGTAAGGCAAATATAGTAACTTCTGACAAGCCGTGACAATGTTCAACATATCATCTGTTCCTTCTGCTCACGGAAAAATCTGCATACTGCCCTGCAGAGAGGCAAATTAGACACCTGGCAACAGCTCCTATGTGCAAGACAGTTGGTAAATATTCGGTGATATAAAACACATTTACTGGTGGAAGAAGAAGAACCTATCATATATTTATTGTAGACCAGAATATATAGAGACATAGCTGATAGTTTGACTGCCTACAGCCATGACAATTTGTATTTCTATTATTAAAGCTTGTTTATGTATCAGTGAAGACTGTATTAACTATTCCATAGTAATTGCTTATGTATGAGCTTTGCTGGGTTAATATAAAGTGATCACCACATTAGGATTAAAATAAAAAAAAAGAAAAAAATCTTTTGAATAGTGTATAAAAAAATTTTGAAATCTTAATGTTTTAGATTGCATATCAGAATTGTACATGAGTGGATTAATCCTAAAAGGCACAGTTAAGAATAATTTTATTTTTTCCAGTCTTTTTTTCATATTAGTTAGTATTTGTAAAGTAATGCTGCATGTGAATCTGCAAAACAGGTTGTCTCCTTTGCAAAACCAGAATGTATATATGTGTATAAGTCAAAATCAGTAGAACATTTTCAGAAACCAAAATATAGTAATACTTGTCATGAATATTGACCATTTTTGTTTTCTGCATTCATTGTGAAACTATTCAGAAGAAAACTGAAAAACTTTATTTGACTTTGAGGGAAAAAAATTAAAAATTGCCGCTCAAACTTTTCAGAACAGGCATTGCATACTTTTTTCATATGATGTGATTTATTCATTTGATTTATTTCCTACTAGTTAGCAAACTATGATCAGATTTTAATGTCTTTGACAGAGCTGACTTGCTACAATAAGTAAATAAATAAAGCTCCATATTTGTTACTAGATATATTTAAAAAGTAAGAATGCAGCCAATGATTCTCATGATTCAGCCTGACTACAAAATAATTTGGGAGCATGTTTTCATTGTTTTCTCTGGTGATATATTTGCTATTCTTTAGTGGTAAGAATGAGCTCTTCATTTCAGTAGCTATATTTAGTGTTCTTTGTATTACTGAACATCAAAGGCATAGATTTAATTTTAACTCTTTATTTACTTTATATTTAAGCTGTTAATGACTCAGGAGACAACTAAAATTTTTGGCGCATTTTGGTGCACCATGTTTGCATTAGTCTCCAAGAAATAGATCTAGTTTCTATAGAAGTAGCTTATTTTAACTAACTGGAAAGATATTTATGTCGCTTTTCTCCTTATTTTCTGGAAGAAAAAATCCAACAATATATAAACATATAAATGAGTTCTTGAAGATCAGAAAAAAAAGGCAAGAAAATAGTTACATAGCCATAA
Organism: Cettia cetti; assembly: GCA_013401135.1. Lineage (NCBI taxonomy): Eukaryota > Metazoa > Chordata > Aves > Passeriformes > Sylviidae > Cettia > Cettia cetti. The sequence goes on along the minus strand of VZUI01049034.1, from coordinate 117,768 downwards.
AGCATATTTCTGCTCTACTTTTTTGTTTTTCTTAAATACACAGTTTAGTTCTTGAAAATAAGGTTTATATTGTAAAAGTTATACTGCAGATACTTCAGAAGGATCTATAAAGACGTCTTTAGAATGGACGCTGTTTTGAAACAATACTCTATCCTTCTTTAACCTATCATGCTATCTAATTGCATTCAGTTCCATCAGTCTTTATATCTGCTATAATAATACATTTCAGAAGGAATCCAAGTTGCCCACTCTATTTTTCAGCTATTTTTAATAGTGTAAAAATGAGGAATAAAAATTAAAATTGAAAGTATTTTGAAATTGTGTTTTAGAATAGAGGTTTTCCTATGTTAAGAGGTAGTCTACCATCCCACCTTATTAATTCAATTTTGTTTTTTAAGGAGCATATCCATGCTCCTGCTTTTATGCTTTTCAAATCTCTTGAAGTACCTACAACAAAAAAATTTGCAGATGATCTTATTGTCTATGCTCTAGCTCAGATCCTCAGATCAGATTCTAGCAGCTTCACTTGAGCAAAATCTTTTCCCATTTATTTTCACTTCTGTGACTAATATCTACTCTTCCCTTGCTATATTAAAGCTGATCAGATTTTAACTCAAAGCTTGTCATTCTCTTTTAGCTGGCTTTTGGAGAGGTTTATTGATGCATTTATCTTGTGAGCTATAAAATGTTTGCCTCCTTTTTAGTAAGGGTAATTGCCCAGGTGTTCCAATCTGGCTGCTCTTCAAAACATTAAGAGTGACCTCTGGTTCAAGGAGGAAATGCAGGTTATGAGAAGGAAGATAGAGTTTTAATTAGTGTATCTGTAACTCTAGTCACAAGATCAATAATTAAACCAGTCTGGTCCAACTACTATTTTGATCAGATTCAGATTTTATACTTTGCTGTGTAATACTATAACCATCTTACTTCTTTTAAGCATCTAAAAAGCATTTTATAAACACAATCCTGTGTTTATTGTACTGTGAGAGAGAAATCAAAACGTTGTTAAATGCTTGGTGTTGTGCATCTTTTAGAGGTTACGTCACTGCTTGCCAAGGTGGAGTTTTGGTGGGACAATAACACCAGAATCACACTGTCCAGCCATAACCAGGAAATACTCAGCAGGATGGGATTTTTATGGCTGCAGACTGATTTCTATCTAAAGGTTTCTATTATAACTCACATACAAGTGTATGCACCTGCACACACACACACACACACACACATACATATCTGATGTACCCTGCCCCAACAACAATCACTTTCCTGTAGCTGAGACTGTATTCTCAGTAGTGGCTTATGGTAATATTTTATTCCTAAACTTCTGCTGCTGTTGTATGCTGCTATATGCATGAAGCATAGGTATGCTTCTCCTATTCCACAAAAAATCACCATTTTTTGGGAATTTTGATTTGTGAGGACTATTTAATTTTCAGTGTGTTGAAATCCACAATATTTGTGAGAGAAAAAATTAAAAAAGAAAGGCAAAACAAGAAATCTCAAAAAAAAAAATTGGGGAAATATATTTTTTGCATAATGCTTCATTTGTCAACAGTACCTGAAAGACTTTTTCTGTGCTGAAGTCAATATTTATGTTGAATAAGAAATATACCTTTTCCTACTGGTCAAAACAATTGTTTGAAGGAAGTAGCAATTCGTATAATATCAGTATGTTTTCTTAACAATTTCATGTTTTGCTTGATGACATTGCAGATATAGTCTTATAGCACACTACTTTTTAAAATGAATAATTTAAATATGAGAGTTAATATGAGATCAAATATGTTGACAATAAAGGAAACACAAAAATTGAGCTTTTTTTAGCAATTTGATTTTATCACATAAGGGCTTTATTCCCCAACTTGCAGGCAAACCCCCATGCTGTTTAAAGAACATTTATTTGGATTAAAATCTTTGAATAATTTTGAAAAAAATAAAGATGTCATAGTATCAAAAGATAAAATTTTGTATGCTAATTAAGATTTTTTTTTTTTTGTCTATACTTTATGTAGGTAAATGAAAACCTTTTCCATTGGTGACATTCAGAAAAGAAAAATATTTTTTGAGGACAATTTTTAGTCTATTTATCAAAAACTTTCTAGTTGGAGGAACTTTAATTACAAAATCACCACTTACTAAAAAGTTTTTTAAAAAAAAAACTCCACAGAAAATTATGAGGAAGGAATTAACGGCTTCAAATTTGACAAGCTATTTTTTTTTTAGGCAGATTTAGACTTCCCATCTTTAAACCCATGCTAGAAGAGTATTTGTGAAACAACTGACAGATGCCTCCTAATTGCTACTACAAGAGAAGAAACCTATGGTTTTGCTGTCAAATTATAAAACTTAATTGCTAAGGTGGGCCTTAATAATGATAAGTCAATGTTTAAGTATTTGTAGTGCACAAAAGCAGATTCACTACTGAAATACAAACAAATTCCCCATATATCCACAACACTTTTAAAATAATGTAAGAAGTGAGAATAAAGAAACCCTATAAAAAAGAAAGCCTTGATAATGTTGAAGGGAGTAGATTGGGGTGATTGAGATGAGACCAATCCCATTATTCTTCATTTGGCTAACATAAATTTCACAAATTACCCATTTTTCTCTTTGTGATACTTCTGTCATGATGAGACTCAGAGCTTTGCAACTATTCAAAAGGCAGGACAAACTGTTATCCTGTGCAATCAGTCAACCAGTTTCTGAGGCATAGACAGTGCTGTCTGGTTTTGGTTTAAATATCACTGCAGAATTATATTGCCTTCAGTTGCCCAAACTTCTTAGTTTCACATAGGCACACTATAGTCATCAAAGATGGGAACAAGTCCATCTCTCTTGGGCCACCTTTAGACAGATGTCTGTTGTGGGTGTCAGGACACAGTAAATTAATGCCACAACTTTCTACTTGTCTCTGTTTCAAAGACTTGAGGAACTGGGCTGCCGAGGGCAACTGCAGGAGAAAAGTGCCAGGACTAAAACAGACCAGACCAGAAAGTGTTGCCCAGGGAAGCCAAGGACACATCACTGCCACCACTCTTCTGGTGCCTGTTTTCCAAACTGTTGTAGAAAAACTTTTCCCTATATTCTTCCAAATTATGTGGGAACGCCTGCCAAGATGTAGCTGTCCTTAAATTAGTGGTGTATAAAATGGAAATGATTTTACTATTCTCTTGGATTTTGAGACTACAGAATGAAGCTAGGTTACAATTTTAGGAATTTTCTTGCAGTTATTAAAGCTAAAGAGCAGCTTGTGTGCTGTATGTATCTTTTTTTTTTTATGTATACATAGCTTTGGTTAAGGTAATTAATTTTCCATTATTTTAAAATCATTATTATATTACTTTTTGGTATTTTATTTAAGCATTAGGACTGCAAGGTTTAAAAGGAAATAATGTGCTTTAGCATTTTGAAGCATTCTAGGGAAATGGTTTACAAACAAGACTTCCATGCAGCATGCTTTAGACATTGGTTTACAGTGATTTTCACTAGTTATTTGCTGGAGGTCTTTTAAGAGTCATCCTAATACCTAGGTGTATCACTGATGTAATAGAAGTGTCTGGAGATCTAATTGATCCTTTACAGGTAGACTGTATGTAGTAAATTACAGTAAAAATATTTTCTAACTTTACATTTAATAAAAAAGTAGCTGGGACAAGGAGAAGAAAAGCTTTTGATAGCTACTGGACTTCTTTCTGCCCAAATTATCTCATGTTGTCTAGAATCTCTTTCTTAAACAGACCATTGAACAATTACATGGTTCTTACACTTTCAATATCTTCTAAAGGCTAAAATCCTCTCAGAATGACAGCCATGTACAAAGGTGAGCATACTCATGTGCACTAAGAGCTGATCAAAGAGTAAAGATAAAGTCATACACCTAGGCAGAAACTAATACCACTTCAAGTTAAGGGAGATTTTCTTACAATATTGTCACTTTATAGTATGCACATTGGCTACCATTCAATCAAACACATACTAGACCAATTCTATTACTTTGAATAGATAGAAGAGTTTCAAAATCAGAAACTCCTGCAGATTAGGAAGCAGCTGTGTTCATTAAAGTTCTTTCAAGCTTGTTTTCCTTTAACAATACTATGATAATATCTTTTATCCTCTTTCTGTTGCACATATTCTACACAGTGTTAGATGCTCCCCAGAAGCACTTATATCAGGAGAGAAAGTAGCCTGGCCTCTTTAATGCAAATCATGAAAAATAAGTACAACCTTACTTTGGCTGTAAAGGGGACCCAAGGCTGCTTTTCTTTCAAGTTAGATAACTCCTTCAATAGCAGTTCCCATCAGATTTCTGCTATAAATGCACAGAACTTCTCCCAACAGAAACAGCTATCTCCAGAATAATTAATAATTGCTTCCTACAGATTGGAACCAGTTATTGCAGGAAAAGGAAATTTACTCACAGTCAGATGGCTACTACACAAGGAATATAAGACCCAAAAGTTACGTTACTGTGCCTGTGAGAGTATTGCACCTGATATGGCCTTTATGTAATCACCTTGCTCTTTGCTTTCTGCTCATCATATTTCCCAAGGCTGCTATCTACTTCTTTCCTCATACCATTGCTAAATCTCATCCAGTTTACAGAAAAAAAAAAAAAGTGTACTCCTAATATTTACAAGCCATTAAGCAATTTCTTACATCATTTCAGAAGGAAAAACTGGGGTTCATTATCTCAAGGACGCCAGTTTGTAAACTTTCACCCTACCAAAGCTTATACACCTGTTTTATTGTTTGCTAACAGTGATATTGAAAAGAATGCAACTATTGCCACTGAGTTAGAAACATGCATAAGTTTTACCAGGCTGGGAACATAATTAAATATATATTATTTCTCTTTATTCAGTTAGTCGCAATAAGAAAGTTGAAGATTTTTAAAATGTCATTATTTATGTCATGTCTCACTGAATTTCTACTGTCATGGTGCAATTTTAATATGCCTAGTGATGCATATTGATAATGTAAATTGAACATTTTATTAGATTGTCATCTTTTACAATTGATCTAGTTTTTAAAGTTTTTTTTTAGTAAATAAAAATGTAAAATATAAAATTTAAAATAAAGTTTAAAATACCTCAACTAATAAAATAGCTAGGTAAATTTTAAATATTACTAGTATGAAGATATGCAAAGATTTGTTCAGTACTAGTAGAGAAATATATAATTATTTACCCCTTTTAATTTCTAAAAGAAATCCTAGAAAATTTTGAGGGAACACTGATGATTCCAATAAGTGAAATCTGTTAATAGACTTGCTACTAAAATTAACTATTTTTTTTTCAGAGATATTTCCATAGAAGTCACAGTGTTATAAAAAGTAAGTGACTAGAAAGCAATCAAGGTAGGAGTGATCACTTATTTTCAATAGTATCTCATATGGAAGATAATTTATAGGTTTTAGAATTATTTGTCTTTAACTTCAGTAAAATTCTGTGTGAAGGTCATCCTGAGGTTATTCGCCTTCATCTGTTCCTCATATGATAAACAATTAGTTCTGATAGGATAGACATTATGTAATAGAAAAGTCAGTGGAGTAATAATTGTCAAAATATGGTATCTTCTCATTCTCTTTTGAGAACAAAAGAAATGAGGGCATAAATTCTAGAATTAAACATTTGTCATTATTGTGTGCATAATTCAATTATCATTATTAAAACTTTTATTATTTTAATAATACTTTTAAATTATCAATATTTATATATGTTTATAGATTAGTACTGATAAAATGGCACATTTTTGAATGCTATTATTCAGCCCTTGATGATGACAAAAATCTAAACAAAGTTAATAGGAGATTGACAGGCTCATTAAAAGGCCTTTTTTTTTATGGAGAAGCAGATTATATAATATATCTATATGGTTCTCCTAAATATTATTCTAGAAGAAACTCAGTAAAAACATTTAGAAATGTGAAAGACATTATTCAGGTTATTCTCTTCCTATTTACACTTGCTGTGGAATCATCCTGGTGGTTTATACAATGTTCACAGACACAGAAAGAAAATGTTCATGAGAACAATTAAGTAATCTGTAAGAAGACTGGGAATACAAAATATGAATTATGGGGCTTTATTAAGCTGCCTTCAGTAAGGCGTATAAAAAAAAATCAACCAAAGTTAGAAATGTGTTATTTATAATATATTGTGGAAATATTTATTAAATTTCTTGAGGAAATATATCATATTCCATTTGTTTCAAGCAATAATAAAGAACCAAACTGCAAAAGTTTTCCATAATATCTGGAGTCTCCAGATGACTCTTAACTAAGTGCTGCAGAAGAGCAGTCTACTCAGGATGAATCATGCTGTCCATATGAAATCATATAAAGAAAAGCCCAATCATAAAAATTTTCCTTGGCTTCCACAGAATAAAAGCAAGATTTTGTTTTCTGCATTTTCCTTGCCTCTGAAGAAAGAGGTTGATAATTAAAGTATGTTTCTAGCATAACTGCAATAGAATACACACAGCATGGCAATGAAAAAATAACACTGATATTATATATTTTTTCTAGCTAATAATGTAAGGGAAATTATACTAATCAAGATAAATCAAAATATCAACTCAGTGTTTAAATATAAACACAAAGGGTGGTATCCAATATGAATATAAATAAATATTTGATTGACATCAGGCAGACAGGCATTCCTGGACGAAATGCATCTTACCTAAATCTAGATGCCTGAAAAATGGGCATCGAGTCAAACTATTTGTCTAGGCCTCTTCTCCCTCTCCTTTTAGTCAATAGAAAAAGTAGATTCTGCCACAGAAAATTCATGCCCTTATCTCAAACACACAACCACGATGAGATGGATTACTGTTTGAGAGTTGTCTCTTTCTCTTGAGTAACTATATAAGGAGGCTACATTTTGAACTCTGACCAGACTTTTAACTTTTAGATGGCTACCTGAGCTGAAACACACTCTTTACATACATTTTTAGATCAGACTTCTGTGTGCAAACAGGAAAATTAAAGACTTGGCGAAGCCATTCCGTAATATGGAAACAAATATTCTTAATAATGTTAATGTTAATATTCTTAATAATGTTAAAAAGAAAACTGTTGGACTGCGTTTCCTGCCTTTCATCTGATACTGAGTCAGTGATCTGCTGGCTTCAAAGAGTCAGCAATTCTCAAGCCTCTAAGACGAGGAGGCTGAGGAGCAGGACAGGATGGGCATCTAAGAAAGCTTTTAGTGCTTCAACAGTGAATTCAGAGTGTATGAACAGATTGATCAGTACTACAGGATCTGAGAATTTGTGTTATCCAGCTACATTAGAATTAGTAAAAGAAGTAAACTAAGAAGGAACTGTGAAATAGAGTAGTATTATGCTTGTCAATATTTTGTGAAGAGCTGAACAGAATTTGGTTCTTCCTTGCTAATTTGTATGTCTTTATATTTGGAAACATTAGTCCAGGAATGAGAGGGCTCAGACCGCTGATGCTCTGCTATATTATAAGAGTCAGTTTCAGTGAACAAATCTGCAATTTTCTAATATAAGTTTTGAATTATTCCTCATATTGAAATATTCCAATTCTAGTGTATTTATACCTTTAGTGATTATGATTAGGCTGCCACTTTTCTACAAATACATGTGTATTTTTTCCTTAGAAGGTGTATTTAGAACACCAGTTTAAAGCTTTACAGTAAAAATACCTTGTATTTGAATAAAACATGCAGCATAGATTTCCTGGAACTGAGTATATTTTAGACATTGCTAATAACTCTCAATGAATTTACCACAGTAGGAATCTGCTTCTCAAAAGCTCAAACACTAGAAGGCTCTTGCATTTACCAAAGGGTATAATTCACGTCAGTGTGTATTTGGATTTGTCAATTTGACAGATAAAATTTAGCAAAGACTTTTTTGTCTCTAAAAATCAGGTAGGTGTAAAAAAAAAATCTTTCTCTAGTTGGACCCATGGGAAACTAGAAAATCCATTTTATTTAACAAAGCCCAAATGTTCAAAAGTCTCAGTGAGAATGCAAATCGTTGAATGTTACTAGAGAAAAAAAAAATTAGGTGCACAACTTTTTAAATTTTTTGTAACTTTGAAAGACAGTTCCTACTTAAATCACTCTTTTAAGCTCGCTTTAGCAGTAAGTTGGTTTTTATGCCTTTAAAAGTAATGCTGTCTACTTTGTCTTCTTTACAACCCAATGGCAGAATGGACCTTAGCCCTACCAGTGTCTGAATATTGTATCACCAGAGCCCCGGGGTGAAGAGATTCTTACAGGAGCAGGTGGCCCAATCTGGACATCCAGCATTGGAATTCAACTGTGTCCGTGTTGGCATCTACATCTGAACCCATCATTCTTGATACCCTTTAGCAGTTGGTGTGTGAATTGACACATATGGGTAACCAAGGGCAACCATCAAGCCGCAGCCAACATGCAGGGAGCAGATTTATTTCATTACCTTGCTAACCAAGGCGGGCGGCAGAGCCACATGGGCACACCAGCTCCGCTCGCTCGGTTCCTGCAGACCACGGCGGAGGCGGCGCTCCTGCCGGCCTCACAATAATCAAAGCACTCACACATCTGTGTGAGAGTGTGCTATCTCTCCACAGGATTTCTACTGCTCAAAACAGGTAGAGGATGAACAACATTAGGCATGATAGATGTAGTTTCCCACACCGACAGTTTTTAGCATTCCTAGCTGCAAGGTCACTTTGAGCAAAAGTATTCCTTCCTCCTCTTCTGCATTTAACCCTTTTCTCCCAACAGTCAGTGAACATATGCAAGTCTTCAAACATGATTCATTTCACCTTAAATACTTACATTTGGCTGGATGAAACAAATCCTTGAAGTGTCTACCGCGTTCTGTGGAGAATCAAGGCTACTAAGATTTGATAATATATCTGCACTCAGACAAGTAGAGTTGGATGACCCTCCCTGATGTTTTAGGACAATTTTGACATACAGCTACATGTATACTATACTTGAACTAGAGGGTTTAATCTGGTAGGCACATTCATAAAATTCTTCTGGGCTGAATTCAGTTCTGTATGAAATCTGAGAGAGAAGGTACTACAGTTTGTAGAGAACTGCTCTAGCAATTTTTGTCATTTTTGCACTTTTTTTTGAAGCAGTGAAAAAAAGAATGAATTAGTTTGGGATGGGTGGGAAGTTCTTAATTCATTTATGAATGGAAATGCATATTTATACTGACTTTAGTATTTTTTTTAATCTCACTTTGGTCTTTATAGTAAAAGACAGATAGTATAAGCAAACCATCATCAAAAGATTTGTTAAAAAATTCTGTTCTTACATTTAGAAGAACAAGTCCTGTTGCATCTGAAAACATAAATGGAATACCAGTAAGGCGCTCTGTTTCTCTACATCAAGCAGGTAATATTACCTTATATGATAATATGATTGAGGTTGAAGGGAGAAAAACCCCTGAATTTTATGATGTCCTTCTTCCGCTCTTTGACAAGATTTGTGTTATCCAGATTGATCTCTTGGCAAGCAGCAATTGTCTTATGTAATTTCATTATGAAGGAGCAGACACAGAGACGGTTTGGATTAAACAACATTTAACACTGAAATATCTGCTTTGTTGACAAAATTAACAACTCACTGTCAAGGCAGCAGTACCAATTGAGTACATTGCCAAGTAAAAGGCTTTCAACACTTGTTTTCCAGAAGTCACACACACCACTAAATGCAATGTACATGAGTACAAGGAAATCTATCCTGTTTATTTTACTGTAATCAACTTACACTGGTTGTTGTAAAGTATCACACTGCTCTAGGGAATAAAGTATAATGGTCCAAATTCAATGTATATCATCTGTGTCTAGTGAAAGCATATTTCACCTTCTGATCCTGCAGTGGTATTAGCACTCATGAAACCGCATGTTTTTCTTGACCAAGGAATAGAGGGAACTGAAAACTAACACACTAAAAAAAAAATTAGCAATAAACAACATAAATTTTTAGTTCAGTGAACTTATTTGTCTCCATAACTCTTGTTCAGCCCGGTGAATGTCACTGTGAACATGGTATATGTGTGGATAGAAGGGAAATAGTGTGAGAAAAAGCTGAAGGCAGGAAGGTGCATAGGTTAGCACAGAGCTACATGTTACACAGTAAGCTGTGACCTGAGCCAGACTGCTATCCTATTCATTTTCCTGGTATTCTGAAACCGTGGAGGAATAAATTTTGAAGCATGCTGCAATAAAGTGGCGATGTTGCAATATTAAAAGCTCCTTTTTGCATCAGGAATTATTGGGAACTGGTCTAGCTGCTTGCCATCTGAGAGACTAGCAGTGGGCTGCTGTTGAACTCCAGCTGCTGCCCCACTGCAGCTCAGACTTAGTGTCTGAGCTTCTGTTGGTGTCTTAGGACTCCAGATGCTGAAACAGAAGCATTAGTCTTGAGCACATGTCAAAAATAAGTTTTGAAATTTGTTAGATTTTGGTCAAGGATCATGGGAGGATGTTGTTTTACATATTTGATCAGTCAAATTTTCCAACAAGTGATTTATTGGAAAATTGAAAGAGAGAAAGAAATTAGGCCACAATTAAAAGGGACAGTTCCAAGCCCGGGATCAGAGCTGGGTGAACCGCGGCCTCGGCCTCTATCACACCGAAAGCCTCACAGTTCATGCAGCCACCTTTGCAAAGTCGATTTTTATACAGTTCTGGGTTGGAGTTGTGGGTGATTGGATTTCCATGCTTCTCTGGGTTCCTTTTTACATATTCATGGAGGTTTCTTTCTTGGTCTCCTGTCTGTTGAGTGGCTTTCCAGGAAAGGATGGTGGTTTGATTGGATTTTCGGGAACCTGGCACTTGGATGCACACACCTGGCACTGCTGATAAGATTCATATCGGGTGTTGATGGTTCGCTGATGGTTTGCTGATGGGTGCTGTTCTTTTGGGAGCCCATCTCCCCTGCTGGGGCTGTCCATTGTTCTATAGTGATTGCATTGGTACACCCTCCTTGGCTATTGCTGATGTCCTTGGAATAGCTCTCTGCCAAGGACATGGTCAAATGCCAGTTTTCTGACCAGGATGATTTCATACCGTTTAAGTTCCAATCTTATTACATCATCTATAACAATGTGAAACTAAAGTAGATGTCTAGGTTTCTTAAGGCTTACTCACATAGCACTGTCATATGGCGGTGATTTTTTTAGTAGCAGGAGGTAATGTTTGTAATGAGTTTGCAAGGTCTTAAGACTGGGGGTTAGTTGTAACAGTGATTTTTCTATTTCTATAGCTACTTTGATTTACTTTTGTTAAACTTTATATGATACCATCATGGTTTTACAATCCTAACAATGTTGTACAATTACTGGTATGTTAGAATGGTAGAGGGCTTGAGAAATGATACATGTGCATAGACTCACAGAACATCAGGAGAAGAGATGGAAGGAAATGTATGTTTATCCACTGCCATTATGCTGTTTTTGCTGCTAAAAATTCAAAATGCATTATTTTAATATTTGAAATTATTATAATTTGACTAATTATGATTCTTGAATTAGGCTGTTAAGACATCAATTTTGCTAACAATAAATATTTGACTTAATATATAGGACATGCTTTCTTTTTTCATATACAAAGTTATGAGCATAAAACTATTTATTCTCTGCTAATTGCCTATGAATCAAAAATTTCCATGGAGGAAATGAATAATTCTCCAAAGCTGGAATGAACTGTACTTATTAACTTTTTGGTAACAAGCATTAAACATTGAAACAGTCTATTTTTCTGCAGAATAAAGATGGTAAGATCAATCCCACCTATAATATTCACTCACTAATAGATCAATTTCTTTATGCTTGGCCTTTGCTGCAACAAGTTCCTCCACAGTACTGTTAAGGCACATTGAACTAAACTGGAAAAAGGATAAAAAAAAAAGTAATCTGAGCCTGACTCTATATCAAAGCAAACAAATTATCTTAGAAATTTAAATGCATGTATGAAAGGATATGTATATATATAGTATATGTATATAGAGAGTATATGCATAAATGTGTATTTTTGGTCTTCCCCTCACCACCCTTTTTTCTTTTTTTTTTTTTTTTTTTTTTTTTTTTGCCTCAGTGAAGAATAAATTTCATTTTTTCTCACAGGAAAGAAATGGTTTGTAGATAGACTGTTACAAGAACACAAAAAAAAAGTCAGTGAAAATGCATGAGATATTAAAAATTTCACTCCATTTTTTTTGGTTTTTTTTCCAAAAGAAACACATTTTAATGAACCACCTACATACTCTTGAAAAAATGAGTATGAGTTCCAGGTTTTTGGCTCCTTCACCTTTATATATTTTCCTGTCTCTTTTCTGCTTCTTTTAGAAAGGTCCCTGGTCGTCCATGTCAAAAGAATTACCATCTCAGTGTCTATTGGGAAAAGACATGGAAAAGACCATGCTTGATGGTTAGGTCTCTTAAGGGAATTTTCTTCCCATTTCCTGTCATGGAAATGGCAAATGGGCCATGATTAAGAGACAAAAGATGTAGTAAATGCCTTGGAGTACTGTTGGAATGGTTCTGGGGAAGGGAGGGGACTGGCGTGGGTTTTGGCAGTTTCTTAGCTGTGGGTGGTTCAGCCTTTGCCCAGCTTGGAGGGCAGAGGGTTGTGGGGTTTGGTGCTGGACCTTCTCCTGCCCAGACAACTGGCTGCTATTGCTGAACCTTCCTTGCTCTTTCTCCTTACTGTTGGTGGGCTGCTGCTCGCAGGAGCAGCCACTGGACTGTGACTTTTGGGCACCAGCCCTTGCTGGGAGAGACCCTCACCATCTGCAAGGGTGCCTCAGGGGAAAACTGTCCCCCAATCCCTTCCATCTCTCTCTAATGGAAACACTAAGAGAAAAAAAATAATGTAAAACCCTATGGAAGTGCACAGATATCTATGCAGGTAACTGCAAAGTAATAAGGTTGACATGAAATAAGCAGACTACGTGGCAAACAGAACAGACTCATCCATTCTTTTTTCAAAATTTTCTACTTTTGCGTTCTTTTCTACAATCTTTTAACGTATGAATCCTGATGCCAATAATTTCAATCTGTATTTAAAAATACTGATGTTTCAACAATTGTAATTTTGAAACAAACTTTGTCGCACCAACTGAAACACTAAACATTTAGAAGATAACTCTTGTCAAAACAAGAACTTGATATTAATTCTTTTGGTTATTATTTATGATTAATAACTTGTCTTTGTGTATGCCTTTAACTGTCAGTGCTGCATTTCTCTGTCTTTGGGTATTTGTTCAAACACAGATTTTACATGCATGATAGCACTGTTTTCTGTTTCTTCAATATAATCTTTATTAAGCTGCAAAATCCATTTATTTTCAATCTTGTTTTAGAGGCAAAATGATACATGACTGGAAAATTTTGATACATTAAAATCTATTGTGAGTCACATAGATTTTTACTAAGTACATATGAACTTTCATTTTTTTTCTACCAACAAAAATTCATCCTGTTCAATGCTTTAGGCTCATAATTAGTTACATAGCAAGAGAAAATACCAGGTTAATGCAAAGACTATTATTTATGAGAGAACACAAAGGAGTTAGGATATACTGTGTTCCTATTATATGGAATTAACTTGAAATTATGATAATAGCAACCACATTTTAAGTGGCTGCTATGGTGTGTCACAAACAGCTTATTTGCTAATAACTAATTAAGGGAAAGACATATTCCTATGGAAAGAAAGAGTAACTAGTAAAAAATAAAAATAAATTACGCTTAGGACTCTACTTAGCAAAAATCCTAAGGATATTGGCTATCACCTTTAATAATATTTTTGACAACCCTTAAAAATATTGTATTGGGTTTATGAAACAAGGGGCCTATGCAGAGGTGGCCTCTGTGAGAAGAGATCAGGGACTTTTTCCATGTCAGACAAAATCAGTTCCAGCCAATCCCCTCTGTTGCCCAAAGCTGAAACCATCAGCCATGCTGGTGGTGCCTCTGTGATAACACAGTTCAGGAATAGTAAAAAACAGTATGCAGCAGCTGGGAGAGATGAGTGAGAACATGTCAGGGAAACATTCCTGCAGACACTGGGATCAGAGGAAAAGGAGAGGACCTCTTCCCCCACACACCTGAACAGAGACTTTCCTCCAGCCCAAGGAGAAGAACATGGTGAAGAAGTCTCCCTGCAGCCCATGGAGGACCGTGACAGATGGAATTTTCATCCTGCAGCCCCTGCAAGACACCACAGCAGAGTAAATAGCCATGACCTGAAAAGAACTGCAACCCATAGAGAGCCCACACTGGAGCAGTGTCCTGGCAAAAGCTGCAACCTAAAGAAAACACCACATGCAGGAATGTTTTCTGGTAGGAAATACAGCCCATGGAGGAACCCACACTGCATTAGTCTGTCCCTGAAGGACTCTTCCCCAAGGAAAGGGCTCACATTGAGGAGTTCACAAAGATCTAGTTCCTTTGGGGAAAACCAAATCTCATGTTGAAAAACAGAGTGAGAGCAAGGCGGAACCGTAGAAATTGAGTGGTTTGCACTAGTTGCAACCCCAGTGATATTCAGGAAGAATGTTTGGTGAAACAAAGGGGATTCTCATTAAATACGACTTTGGAACAACACAATTATTCCTAACTTTGTAAGGATCTCATAACTGAATTTTAATAGAATTTCTTTTGAACACTTAATTGAAATTAATATTTAATTTTGACCTTAAGCAGATAATTTAAATACAGGAAACTTAGGCATGCAAATACAGGAAACTTAGACATGAAAATATAAAGAATTTTGTTCTTAATAAGGAACATGGTCTCCAGCAAGATTACAATCCTTGTGATATAAATAAGAATGATACTTGAAAGTTATACATGAGAGTGTATAGCGAATTAGGACAATATTGAAATGTGTTGCAGTTTTCAGGACAGGTTTGTTATATTCTCGTTCAATCCGTACATGATTTTGTGAAGTAGAGAGTCAATATTGGTGAATTTAGTCCATATATCCTGATTAGATCTCCACAACTGGGCCCTGGTTGAATGATTTTAAAGTGACACTTTAGTGATCTGAGAAAAAACCTGAGATCTATAATTACATCTCAAAGGGTCATATGGATGCATATTTTGTGCATTTTCCTTACGAATGAAATGTTTCAATAATTCTACATTTATCAGATGAAGAAAATGTTTGAATATTCTAAAACCTTCATTAACTCTTCACTGTTCTGACTCTGAATTCTGAGAACTAGCCATCAAGTTACAGTGAGTTTGCATTCACTTCTAAGTGGCAATCAAAGTGGAAGGCATGAACTGAATCTAAAAAATCTAAGGCTGACTGTTTTATCACACATTACCACAAAAAGGGGGATCAACAGACACTGCGCTGGGAAATTTTGGAACTTCTCAAATTAATTAACTTATTTATTTCTGGCCCTTGACTGGTGATGGTTTGTGGGGATTGGGATTTGGTTGTTGGGTTTTTTAAATTTTTTTTTTCAACAAATCAATATAATCTGCATTTTATACTTTAAAAATATTCGTTCTTAGAGTTCTGGATATGCATAGTTACTCCTTGAAGAAGTACTCCAGCTGTGTGATGAATCACTAGCAATTTACATCATGATAAGTAAGAATCTGAGATCACAGAATTTTTCTGCTGCTAGTTATTGATTCAAAATAGCTTAATGAAAGCTATAAAAAATCTTCAGGAACAGATGAAAATCCTAAGATTTTTAGTACGGTATCCATTACAAGTATTGTCTTCAATAACATCAGCTACTTAAGAGTTTTTTGTTTAATAAACTAGCGAAATAATAGTTTCTTAATCTTATGGAAACTCTCAGATACCTTCCATACCATATTTTAAAAAAATAATGTTTAAAGATGTAACTGGTTCTTTGAATATTGTTGAATGATCAAACTGAGATTTCTGGAATTTTAAATCCTGCATAAGAATAATGTATTTGGGAGTTCATTGGTAGCCACAATCTTTCTCTTTCCTTATAAAACTTGTTTGCTATTTACATTAGTATTCAGGCTTTCTCAGAAAGCATGAAAACATTGTCAAGAAACAATAGAAGTGAAAAAGGGTCTTGAGAAAATAATGGAATGTTATAGATATTTGAAAAAAAGGATGGTGCATACATGACAAAAAGCAACAAAGTATGAACTTTATTGCAGTGTTGGTAAGGAGCTCAGATTTTATAAAATAACAAGAAATATCTGACAAGAGATTTCTAAAGATACTAGATTTTTTAAAAAATGCAATATAATATGAATACAATAAATGCAACCAGTCTGAATATTGCCTGAGGAAGAGATTTTAAAAGGTGTATTTACAAAATCGCTTATTTCTTTCTTTAAAGCTGGACTACTGAAGTCTCTTGTATCAGTATTTTTTGAACAATGCATGTTTCCCCTACAGGAGTACTCTCATTCCTACAATTTTTCAGTTTCTCCAGATGACATCCATCTCCTTTACTGCAGATGCTGACAATTTGCTATAAACTGAAAAAGTACTTAATGGAAAATAAAACAAATCAAAAAAAACTCCACCAAAACCCAAACCATAAAAAACATTGCCATTGTTGCATAAATACTTAATTTCAAATGACAGTATTAAATCAGTTATAAAACTAACATAGTAGATACCATCATACATAAGATTACGCATAAACATAACTTCATTACAGCATGCAATGAAAATTATTTATATTAGCGATTTCTTGATATTTTGATATTAGTTATTTCTTAAATTGGTGCAGGTTTGTGAATCTACTTAAAGAAATAACATAAACACATAATTACAGAGATATTTGTTCTCGCCCTCATATGTGAATATAAATATATTAAAACCACATCTAATCTGGTCAACATCTATGTAACTTGCATCCTGTCTTTGTTATTTCTCAGTGTCCATATAGTAAAGCTTATAATATATTTGTGCACTGTGCAGCAATGCCTACAATTCTTATTCCTGTGTTTAAGGCACCCTTTTTACCAAGATACTTCAGACACTCCAACTTTTTTTTTTTTTTTTAATCTTGAGATCTGGTGAAAGCAAACAAACAAACAAACCCCCAAATACAGTGTTTTATTACTTTAATTAACCAACAAGATTTCAATTTACTCCAGCTACACTACTTAGAAAGCTTGCTTTTGAGCGTAACACAAATTATTTTTACCTGCTGTCTACATACCTGACTTATATTTAATGTTATGCATATTCAAATACTAATGTTGACAATTATATTTTTTACTTGCAAACACCATATTATTCAGAGCTTCAGTGAAATGACAAAACACATATAACACCCTCCTTGACTGACACACTTGCAATGCTACCTGTCAAAAAAGATGAATGATGGAAGGAAAAAGATTTATTTTACCCTGAATGACAAACAGGAATAAGTTGACAAGGTGTGTCACTGACAGAGCTTTAATCCTTCAGAAATATAAACACATCTCTGAATTTATATATGCTTAAATTAATTTTATTTTTATTTCTGTCTTTCTTGTATCTGAGGCCTATGTACTTTTGGCATTTTTACTAAATAATGGAAATTACTCTGCTGATGATTTGACAGATTATTTGAAATAAATTACATCAAATTTACAAGTGATGTCTCAGGTGCTCTTGTTTCTTAGGGTTTACTTCTTAAAGTAAAACATACACATCATGAAGTTGCAAATTCTCAAATGGCTTAAGTTTTTAGTTGTTGCCTCTTTTTCAACATGTTTTGAAGTATCATTTTTTCATACTCTGTAGGAAAGAGCTGTTTCTCTTTGAGTATTAACACAAAGATGTTCTAGACCTAGGAATAGGTGTGGTTATGCTGCAGTTCTAAATTCACCATTAGATTGGACAAGTAAATATGTACTAATTTTTTACTCTGTCTGCAGATTGGCTCTGTGGCTGTGAGCTACAACCCTTAATCACAATTTATTTTCATTGTACTGCAGTAGGAAGAGCATGGAACAATTGACTCTGAGAACAAGTATTCTTCATATTTATTTCTGTCTTTATGTGTGTATGTGTGTCTAGTCTATATCAGTATATTTCCTTTATAATTGTTATCTATTAAGTCCCATCCCACACAGGTTTTTATTCACTTGAATTTAACATTCTGATATTTTTTCCAGGGTGAATAATACGTAAGTACTTTGGTGGATTTATAAAAAGATTTCAATATCAAATATGCATAGACTCCTGTGCATAGACATATTATAAATAAGAGAAAGATAACCTGATACTTCTAAAATTCCTATGAGTGAAAAGGTTTTGCATCTTGAGAAAAGGTGCTTTGTCAACACATGTGAGAATAGTTTTTCCATAATAGCATAATGTCATGGAATCATAGAATCTTTGAAAGCTGGAGAGACTTTTGGGTTGGAAAGTACTTGTAGAAGCCTAGAAGAGAGGCTTTTCTGAAAAGGTCTAGAAGAATGGGATGTGCATGAAAAGTAATTTGCATAGAAAGCAAGATACTTATCTCCAGGGTGAAGAAAACTCGTCTATAAATAGAGACTCCCACAAAACCCAGGTGTGTGCCCCCAAGACCCTGGACACCCCAACAGGTGGATTGATGTTGGAGTCAGTACTGGTGAAATTCCTTTCTTCTTTTTCTACTCTTTATTCTCTCCCTCTCTCTAATCTCTCTCTTCTCTTTTCCCCCCTATCCCTTTCTCAAAATTCACTGCTGTGTGTTTGGAACAGAAGATAGGGGAGTAATTAACACAAATTTCCATGCAAAGCACATAATTAATTAATAAAACTCTAAGTTTTTGTGGACTCTGACTTCTGTTGTTCCTTTGGCCTGTATCAGTCTTGGGTGGTCATTTCTTCCTAGGGGTTGAACACCACAGGAACTTAATCACCTAGTTGAACACAGACACACACACACAGCAGAGGACAGGAGTGCCACCCATTAGGTCAGGTTGCTCAGGGCCCCTTCCAACTCCATCATAAACGACTCGCAAGTTAATACTTTGTTATCAGAGCATTATCATATAATATATGAATAAAAAAGTAGAAGATCAAATTGGACATAAGAATAAAGCAGACATCTGCAAGTATACAGCAGAAAATCTAAACACCAAATAAGGGGTAAAATAGGAATGTTCTGAAAATAGAAACAAACCCCAAAGATTATGGAGGAAGTTTAAACACGAACAATGGAAAATAATTTTAAAAATGGAAGGTAAGATACAAAGTAAGAAGAGTTGCTCATGGGGAAAAAATTTCTGTTTTGAATCCTTGTTTATTTTATCATCTTTGTTTTTATTGTTATTTATTTCTATGTTTAAGATAAAATGGGACAATTCCATTTTGGAAATTTCCATTTTCCTGTGTTTTGAAACCACCGAGTATTTTTGAATAGGACTAACAGGACACATCCCGTTCTATATATATCTGTGATGTAATTATATAGCACGTAGGTACTGTAAGAGATTTAGGAGAACATTTATACACTGAAACCCTTTAAAATTTAACAAAACCCCCTCACAACCGACCACTCAGAATATGATAAAGACAAAAAGGTTAATAATCTGTCAAAACCCAGGTCCAGAGTCATCCATTTTCTTTAAAAGAGAACCCTCTCCATATTTCCATAGAATAATTAGCAGTTTGACCAGCATTTTCCTTAGTGAGACTATCACAGCTCACAAAGCTGTTAATAAGATCCTCTGCAGCTCCTGAGTTTTCCCTTGAGGACTTGCATCAAAATGCTGAACAAGCTTAATGATACAAAGTCTGAAATATGAAGAAATCACAGCTTCAGCTATTCTGGATTCAGGTTGTAGCAGCAAAAATGCATCTGAATAGATACACAATTAAAAAAAAAGTATTAACTTCACATTTATTCATGCAACTTTGTCAATACAATAAAAGGAGAACAACATTTGTATTTGTAACTCTTGCTTATCAAATCCATGCTATGTTTGCTTTGGATTTGCAAGGCTGTAGAATTTTCCAGGATTTAGACAAGATCCTTAATCCAGTAAACTTTATATTAGTGTAACTATTGCCTCTAGTGTCAGCTCAGTACCTGTTCTCCAACATTTGGATGCATTATTTTAAAGTGTTAAAAAGATCAAAACCTTAGCTGCAACTCTTAATAGGCATCAGTACTTTTTTCAAGTTTAATGATACAAAATTGAGTATGAGACTTGCAAGGAAAAAAAAAACAACACCTAAAAAGTAGACTTGGCAGGGTGGGTTTTTTTATTGTTACTGGGGAGATGTTTGAGGTTGTTCTTTGTCTACTTTTTTTCCTTTTTTTTGTAGGAGTAGATTTTACAGAATGACCGATTCTGCCACTTTTTCAATAAATTTATGCTTGTTTCCAAAGATTTTGTTTTTTTCATTTACAACCTGTTGTATCATTTTGGTTTAATTGAAAAACACAAAAATAATGATTTTAGGGAAACTGTGTGATACATATAAGTGTCTAATAACATATATTTAGAAGATCTTTGAGCCAGTTTCTGAGCCAGTGAAAACTTACAGTTGAATTATTAGTCAGTCTATCCCAAACTTAGATGTACATAAGGCTTTATGGTGTCTCAGAGCAAGCAGAGAAGAAGGATAGACCCAGACCTTGTACATATAATTTCACTTATATATATGATGAATGAGGCAGAAATCAAATTTTGAGAAAAGCTAGCTTGGAGTACAGCTCTCCATCACTTCAGGTAGGGTTAATCTTGGCTAACTTTTGTAGCTTAAAATATAACAGCAGTTGTGTCAAAGCCCTTTATTTAAACTTTTGGTATAATCTATGTGATAGACAAAAGTAAAAAAATAACATCCAAATTTTGAGACTATGTTTATAGTTTGAGACTCCTTGCCATAGAGGTGAAGAAAATTAGCTGAACTAAATAATGTACTCCATAAAACTCCCAGGAGGATAAAAAGATCTTCTGATTGCATATTCTGGCAGCTGCTCCCTTTGAGAAGGGGTTCCTCATCAGTCTGGCACCTCATTTGGATCAAACATAGCTCTCATGCGCAACTTTGCAACTCTCTAGCAGCAACTCTGTTAGGGCAGTTTATGAGATTTTCTGTTAATGAAAATTGTAAAGAATTATGTATCATTTTATATAGCTGGCATGAAGTCTAATTGCCTTTTAAATACACATCAGAGGAGAGATTTAAAAATTCTACATCTTGAAGTATTTTTCACTTTATACTTTAATTAGGAAACTAACCGTCAGAATTTTGAGAAAGGACAACCATGCACATACCTAAAACAACCGTTGAATTTTATTTCCAAAACACAGAGCAATGTGGCTGCATGAGACTTCTATCCTCTTCAAGCCCTGGGCTAAACATTCAAGTTGAGAAACTTGAACTGTGTTGATATAAAGTTACATTTATTTTTAGGAACAACGCTCTCTTCAGGGCATTAAAATCTTGGCTGTGATGGCAAATGCACCCTTATTTGATGTTGATAAAGACATACAAGTGCTTTTATTTTCCTAATGCATGGTGAAGGTTTTCTGGTTCATCCACAGTTCTGCTATCCTAGGGGACACGGCCAGAAGCATGCTGAACTATTGGAGCAGCAGTGGGCTAAGAGTCTTGCTGCCTGAAATCCATGGTGAAGGCTAGTCCTTGTTCTCTCTTTAAAGAGAATTAGAAAAGCAAACAGCTTATTCCTGTTGGATTTGAATGGAAAAAGAAAGATCTGGAACAAAACCCACAGTATTTAACCTTTCAACATAGAAAATAGCATGAAATTTTCAAACAGGAACATTTTTTTAATTGCTTAAATGTCAAAACAAGTAATTTCAGAGTAGTTAAAGATATTATAAAGCTAATTTCAAATAAAATGTCTAACTGGGATTTTCGAGGAAAGTCATGAACACAGTTTACATCCAAAATAACAACAAAACAATTATAATGAAATTACATTTAGCTGATATTTGGAAGATGCTGCACTTGCTACTCAGTTAATTTCAGGCTATCTTTATAATTAAAAACCTCCTTTCATAAAATTTAAAGATGTGTTAGGAAGATGTGTTAGGAAGTAATTTATATTTAATAATATATTAATATATTTAATAATTAGTAATTTATTAATAATTTATATTTTATAATTACCCAAGGAGGTTTTTTTTTTTGACAATGGTATTTCTCAGGCAAAGATAGTAACAAAAATCTACAGCAGTTTCCCAACTCCTAAGAATCACAGCAGACATCTGGGCTTGGTGATGGATGGCAACAGTTGCTGAATAATAGGTAGATGCAGTGTGCTTTATGGGAGCTGCTTGACAGGCAAGAAAGGCCTGTGTTTCCCTTCTGCTCTGGAACATTTAGATGACAAACACATGAATTCTGATACCACAAAATAGACAGAAGTTGAGGAAAATCTCTATTGAGTATCTGTGACTGTAAACCCACAAGACAGTATATTTGCAGAAGAACATGAAATTAAAAAAAAAATCCTTCTATTGAAATACAGTGGCAGAATTATGATTTTTTTTTTTGATTGATATCAATACTCAATACTGATCTCTTTTTCCTAAGACCTTCTTTAAGAATTTTCTTAATCTGTTCCAAGGGATATTCATGCTCTGTGCATATAAACCAGGTTCACCTGAGTTAAAATTAGTTTTAACTGTAGATTTACATAGACAATTATGTCAGGATTGATTTGTTGGTGAAAAAAAGAAAAGTCTCCTTGATCCATTTGAAAAAGTATCCTAGTCACTTCCACAGTTCTGGCAGATCCAAGACACAACAAGAACTAGGGGACCTAGATGTCTGCCTGGGTATCAGCTATAGGCCCCATAGGGCCTAAAATGACATTGCAAATATGTGTTTAGGCAACAAAATCGAGATCCTAAATTCACAGCGGGTGAATACGGTGTTATTGTAATTTACAGAAATTTATTTATTCCAGGTAGTTTGGGTACCTATTTTTGGATGACATACATTTCTGGTGATGTTTATATCTTTGTTAGTGAAACTGGTCAACAATTTAAGACTAAGGTTTTGATTCAACCCATTCCTAGAGCCTTCTACATCCTTGCTAAAATGTAAGATATTATTCTAGCCAATCTTGACAAGATAGTACCTTGCCTTGAGGTCGAGGCCACTAAGACCTGGTAATGTAGACAGAGCTGTGAATTTTGGTAACAAAAAGAAGATTTTCTGGTTTGTTTTTAGATTCCAAGAAGGAATTTTTTAGTCCTCTTGATCACAATGAAATATAAAGGAAGATTTAGCTGAATGAACAGCAGTCTATTTAGGAAAAGTATGCCAAACTTTACTAACTATATTGATTGACTTGCATTCATTACAATGGGTGTTTAGATATAGGCTTCACCTGTACATAGGTTCTACTGCTTATACTGAAATACAGATATATAAAAAAGAGAATTCAATTTTGTTTTTAAATGTTGAGTGCATTATAGGTTTGTTATTCTGCCACTATGAAGTGGATTAGAACTAAATCTAAATTCTGGTTCTTGTAATTCTTAGGTCTTACTTGAGCTTTACATCATCTTTATGGTTTTGACAGGTGGTTCTGCAAGACCTCAACTTTTGATTCAGACAAGTGCAAGGAAAAGTAAGATGTTATTGTTTCTAATAGTGACACTATTTCACCAGTTGTAGAAGCTGAGTGAAACAGTTTTCCATTCAACAGGTTCTTGAATTCATCTGCAGATTTCAAAACCAAGCCAGGCCTTGTCAGTGCATTTCCAGTAAACTGAATCAAAAGCTGCTCCAGAAGTACTCACTTACTAGTGACTTTTCCTCATATTTGAAAAGACAAATTCAAGTCAATATAGCATATTTAAAGTGAAAGGTAAAGTAAAAAAGTAAAGTAAAAGGTACCAACTAAAATCGAATTAAAATCATGTTATTTGTCATAAATTTACCAGCATTACAATGACTGTTGGAAGAAACCACTTCCCCCCAACCTTTTGATATCAGCTGATTTTCTGTGTCCTGTTCATGACACAGTGAGTCCTCCAAGACTCCCAACATGGTGGGAAACATGCTGGAAAATGAAACATTTGTTAAGGTTCCTCAGGCTTTACCAGTTTAATAGCAAGTTATGCAATGCTGTGGCTTTGTCTGTTCTTCTTAAGTCCAGCTCGATTGATGCCATAATAAATAAAAATACAATCAAAAACATTTGGTCAAAATGAGAAAAATAAACAATGCAAAGGTTCAAATATTAATACTAATACAACTAACACAAACAAAAATTATGCACACCACAGAAACCAAACCAAATGTGACACAATTATATGCAAAGTTACACAATATATATGCATAACTTTTTTAATATTAGATCAAGAAGAATTAATTTACCTTATCTCCCAAATTTACCATTGTTTTCTTGCTAGAGATGATATTAAAAGTTTCCTAATTTTCTTTATATCTTATGAAAGGGTTATAGCTGATCACCAGAGCTACAAAATATGACAGGAAACAATTTGTGTAACGCTTTACAAATGTGACATATGAAATACATCTTAAAAAGATAACTTTTATCAAATTTCTAGACTCCAAATATTTAAAGTGCCCAGAAAGCTTTAGTACGTCATTCAAAACTCATCCTATTTCTTCTTTTTTCAGGTGATAATTGATCTCTAGAGGCTTGAGAGGTGGGCCGTTGTGAACTTCATGGAGTTCAATGCCAAGCACAAGGTCCTGTGCCTGGTTCAGGGCAATCAGTCTCCAATGTCAGTACAACTGGAACTGAATGAATAAAGAGCAGCCCTGAATAGGGAGATTTGGGAATAATGGTGGTCAAAAAATTGGACATGAGACAGCATGACATGTTTGCATTCCAAAGCCAACAAAATCCTGTGTTGCTTCAAAAGAAGCCTGGCCAGCAGGTTAAGGCAGGTGGTTCTCTCTTTCTACTGTGCTTTAAAGAGACCCTGTCTGGAGTGCTGTGCCCAGGTCTGGCATTCACAGCTGAGGAAAGGCATTGCCCTTCTCCAATCAACACAGGCTGAGAGAGTTGGGGTCATTCAGTCAGGAAAAGAGAAGGTTTCAGGGAAGATTTACTGCAGCCTCTCAGTATATTAAGGGGGATTCTAAGACAAAGAGGGACCTTTTGGAAAAGACTGCAGTGACAGGACAAGGGTCAACAGTTTTAAACTGAAAGAGAAAAGGGTTACATTAGACAACCCAAATCATTCTACAATTCTATGAATTCATAACAATCTTGTAACTTGATTGAAATGAAAGGTTTTCCCTCTCTCTTAGATAGTTTTGGTTTAGATTTAAGAACCAATTTAAAAATTGCCAAAATAGTCAATAGCATTTTAGATGTACTTGTGATGTTCACAAATGTTTAACAGATGAGTAACCTCAAGAAGACAAGTTAGAAGCAGGAAAGGATTGATGCTAGGTCAATGGATACTCAGGGGGTTTTACAGTTGCCTTTAAAGTAAAGAGTAAAGTTTAAGCACTAAAGGTAGTCTCCTGCACTTAATATTACAACCACTTTCCTCAAGGAGATTAAAACTCCCCTACTCTTGCTGTTGCTTTATATATTCTATTTTAGAATAGTTTTGTGGATTTTTTTTTTAAATTTTTCTTATGTCCTCTATCAGCATGGTTTTTAAAACAAATTTAAATCACTGATACAGGAAAATTGCATATTGTTAATTTTTCACTTGCATGCCTAGTATTGCAGTAATACATCATATTAAAGTATATATTGATTTAGGCACATAGTCAAATCACTTTTGGAGAGGAAACCTTGGAATGCCTTTTAATGCCATTGCAAGGAGGCTACATATGACTACTGCAAACCACCTTTGTGTCTCAAAAGTAGCCTACAGGTCTCTTACTGATATAAGGAAAACAAGTGGAAAATTATAATTACATAAGAAAATAAAATAATTTTGATTTAGAAAATTTCAGGATATTTTAGAATAGTGCTCAGTGAATGTCAAAAATGTATGTACAAATCTAGTTTACACAGAATAAAACACATTCTGAATTGTCATTATGTACTGGCACATATGTCAGTATATTTAGAAATACATCATGCCATTACCATTGCTTATTAGTGCCACTTTGGGCACTAATATCTGTCACGCCAAAGGACAGTTTGGATTGCAGTGTTTGCAAAAGAAGAAAATGATGTTTGGACTCCACCTGGGAATGAAGCTACATTGATTTTGAGGTCTTCTTCATGGAACTACATGTGAAAACACTGGGATGCATCTGTCAGATTTTGAGCAAAACATCAGACAGAGTGTCTCATGCCTGTTCCATTGCCTGGGAAAAAGGCTATTTCATGGCACAGGCCATTCCTCGTGTTGTAGTTGACAGTCCTGCCTTTGTCACCTCACTCCAAAAACCACAGTGAAACTATAAGGGATGTTAGTAAAATGCATCTTTACATCCAGTCAGCAGCTGAGTTTGTATATCTACTGGATGGACAGTGAGGCAGAGCAATGTTGTGAGTAAACCTTGCCTCCTTTCTGACCGTCTTGGCTCGTCTGCTGTATTCTCCTGGTGTCATATTAAAGACACCTATGTCCACATGAGATAATGCCTCATTCATAGCATTTTCTAAAGTCTGCTCTGTCTCGTGGGTTTGTTTGTATTGATTTATTGGACTCTGGATAACAACACAGCCTTTCTGATGTGCAGTGAATGAGTAACTAGAGTTATTATTGTGTGCTTAGGACTAAGTCTCTCAGAAACAGTAATGGGAGCTGGAAAAGTCACTTAGGTTATTACTCAAATCCCATTAAGAAACACTGGATGACACATTTAGAATTAGTAGATGACTGATTCGTATGTTGCAAATAATTTATCTGAAGTGCAATTGATCCTGATTGCTACCGATTCTGATATATTTATGAGATTACTTAGTTATTCACTAGTACCCCCATGTGATCATATAAAGTATATGGCCACCTTTATCAAATTTACTGAGTGAAATTATAGAAATTACCCCAAATAAATTTGGAATAGCAAATAGAAACTAACTTCTCATGTGGGCATGATGTCACATGTTTCCAGAATTTCCCTGGCAGTCATAAGCAGTAAGTGTGCGTACTGATGAAAAGAGTATGATACTCAAACATACAGAACTGTGTCTACATACATTAAATGTGAATTTTGCAACAAATAAAAGAGTTCTATAACAAGACTTCCTTTTTTCTCTTAGAGTTCTGGTCAACAGTTTTGCTCCTAAAGGGTCACAGCAGAAACCAGTGAATTTTGATTAGAACAGCTTTATTCAGGCCCATATTTATCTTAAAAAAGATAAAGAGAGGCAGGATTATATACATTATATCTCCCTTTGTGGCATTAGTGTTAGCTCAATACACTCCCATGCAAAATGACCGCTGACAGTGGTTGTGGGCTAACTATTTTGGCATTGGAGTAAAAAAAATATTGTTATGAAAATCCAGTTCAGTTTTTGAGGAAGATGCATATGAATCACAAGCAAACAACAAACAAATAAATATTTTATTTATACACACGTTATAAATAATAAATGTATGTAAAATAGGAAACCATATAAGGGTTTAGAAGAGGTAAGCACCTATATGGGTAGATATAGACATCTTTTTTTTCAGGTATACGGAAGGAATAAAAAAAGGATACTAACCAAAAACAAGATAAACACTGTTGCCTCCTGTTGAATTTTTTATCATTTCAAGCCCCGTTTTACATCTAATCTATACCTAGCACTTTGTCTCTGCATACATTATTTCACAAGCACTACAGTACTGAAGCAGAAAAACTGACACCTAGGCAGCATAGTATTAAAATGTGTAACCATTTCTAGAAAGCTGTGTATGGTATGTCACAGCACAGTCAACTTGCATTAGCTTGGTAAATCTGTGATACATCACTGCACATTAGCTCCAGTTCATCCATTGTGGTGCAGAAATTGCCTATTGTGTTCCCAGGGCTCTTTTATATGAAAGAGCAATGGTGCTGTCTGCCAAAATGGTCTTGCCCTGTCAGAGCAGTTTTAATTGAGCTGAGCCTTAGGACCCTGCCCAGTTGCATTACAGGAGCTGAGAGCCATTTGGTGAATAGCACTCTATGAGACTACGGCTGTTAGGAATATAATGGACAGTTACTGTAATAGCCTACCCAACTAGAACACTATAAACATATCCATAAGTAGTCATTTTACCTAGTTATCCTGTTTCCTAAAACAGTCTGGGTCTAGATGCTTTGTAGACATCTTTATGTAAAAATTATGGATTATATTGGAAACAAGTGTTATCCATTCTGTGGTCATAGGAGGGAGACAGAAGAGGCCATCTCTAGAAAACAAACTTTTACTATTTAAATTTTTATGCATCTTTAGAGCAACTATTTTACCCATGCAGAATAAAATGCAGTTCTATTTATATATGTGATCTATTTTTCCAATGAAAATATGTTAACGATTCAACGGAAAAACTAGTTGAGAGTGAAAATATTTTATTTTCAAGCTTATGAGAGATGGTTACGAATAACGACAAATATAAACAGGCGTAAATAGGCACCTTATCGTTTATGTTTCCTGTTTCTTTATTTGAGTAGTTCTGATACTTAAAAATATATTCCTTAAGTTAAATAATTACTTTTTTGTTTCCAGTTGATTTACAAGGCAGCATATCAGATGAACAGTATGTCTGGAAAGAAAACAAATAACTATTTCCCATTAAGCTTATGCACATTTGTATATGGAAAAAATCATGAGTCATCAAAATGAAATTAGAAATGCAAGTTCTTTCTGGAGATGTTAGACAGAGGACATAAATAGAGGTGACTTTTATTTCATGTCTCTGACAGATCTTCAGAGATCAAATAAATACAAATGGTGATGTCTTATGATGATGATAGTGGTGACTTGTGCAGGCCATTTATTTCCATCTAATAGGCTTTTCTTTGTCAGCAGAAATCTGTGAATATGAGTCTCATTGTGCTTCCATCCTGTAGATAATTGAAAATGTCTCTGCCTAGCACTGAAGATGAGATGAGAATCAGCAGTTTGCAATACAGTGGTATTGTGAAGACCAGAACCTGCAGCTATTTTTTCAAAGACCAAAAACAAACCAAAAGAAAATCAAACCAAAATAAAACCCCCAAACAACTACAAAAAGAAGAACTTAACAAAACAAAAAAAAAAAAAAAAAAAAAAGGCAAAAAAAAAACCCCAAAAACCAAGCCCAGGCTTAGACAGTTGGGGATAATCTTAAAACTTCCTCTAAGGGCAGAGTGAGAATTGCCGTTCCAAAATGACTATGTCTTTTGAAAAGGTTTTGAACTATGCATATGGACTATTTTCAAATGGTGAAGAAACATTATCAACCAGACAAAGACAGATACACTTTTTGTCCTCTTTAAGTATTTTTATACAACGTACAACAAAGCACGTTTGTTCTTTAATAAGACGTAGATTGTTCCACATATCTGAAATGGAAATCCCAGTATTGATTGCAATGTATAAGCATTGTAAGAAAAAAATTATGTTGCAAGTATACCTTTGCTGTCACAAAATAAAAATAATTTAAAAATTGGGGGTTTCTTATTCTCTATGCGCTCGTGAGAATCTCTGGAAAACTACGTCTCTAGTAGTCTACCTCTTCACATAATCTACCTCTTCAGCTGTTGAAATGAAGATAAGGCATAAAGAATACAGTTTGTTACAATGCTTCCTTACCAATGAAGAAGACAATCCCATGCTATTGTCCTCACACACTCCCATTCCATTCTTGCCATCTTATTTTGTCTGTGTATTGTTGTAATCATATTATAATCCTCAGTGGATCAATAGAGCAAACTGTGTGGTTAAAAATGTAAGCTTTTTTCTGTTTGTCTTTCTGTTCATATCTTCCTTTCCACTCCTTACCTCTTCTTCCTTCTTTCCCTCCCTTCATTCTTTTCTCACTTTCTCTCATTATAGTTATTTTCTTAGGGCTAAGAAGGGGTTAGCTGCCACAGCTAATGTTGAGGATTATATAGGAATCTCTCTGAGAAAGATTACCACTGTACCGAAAGACCAAAAAGCAGGATATTTGACTAACTGCTCAGCCTCAGCAGCATTTGCCCTGACCAGTCTAGACCTGACCCTTGCAGCTGTAGGGGGCACCACTGTAGCCTGTGCACATCTAGAACCTGTTAGTCTTGAAATGAGCTACAGGAGCACTTGTCATCCTTGCAGAAAACTTGTAAACTAAAAGCAAGAGGTGTGAAGTCACTGTTGGAAAGGGTGTGTGAAACCTACTCTTAATCACTTTTCCATCACTAGGGAATCTGTAGATTGTAGCTGAAAACTCTGTAGGGAGAGAAAAGGCATTATCACTCTAGGTCAAAAGTGAAATGCCAGCTGGATGGAGAAAATTAAGACATTGTGTATCAGCTATTTTGTCTGCCTATTTTTATTCAAGCTTCATCAATCTCTTCCAACTGACTCTAAAAATGGATAGCTAGAAAATACCATGCTTCAAGACTCTACTCCTAAGTAAATCTGGCTCACGAAGAAAGGTGGTGTTAAATACTATCTTGTGAGTAATTCCATCATCAACGGAGAATTACAAAACTGTTCCAAATAACATTAGAAACAGCCAAGAAATGAAAATTCCAAATTTTTTCAGCTGTCTTTGGTAAATTATGATGCATTTTACAAGCCAACAATTTTTGGGGAGAAAGGACTGTTCTTTCCTCAGAAATTAATTATGCAATGGGGCTTAGACAGAAACACTTGAGTTGTACTGACAAAATATTTTGTTTTGTCTTGTCTAACTATGAATAGGAAGAAATACATGGTACCTTCTACAACAAATTGTAACATTGTTTTCTATATCTTTGATGTGAACAAATTTAAATAATTTTCTCATTTCCACTGTTTTAATAATTTCTACTTCAGTTTGAAACCAAACTGGAAATGAAAGGAAATGAAAGAAAATATCATTGCCAAAGCTGATTTCATATTATATAAGGGATTTCACCAAAAGAAAATTAATATAAAAGAAGCTATTAGGTTGTCAGATCTGACAGAGACAAATATCAGGGAAATATTTTGGACCTGTATAGATCCTTTTCTATGCAAAAGAAGAAACTACTGTAGTCTTGAATATCACTGAATGACATCTGTTGAAACATATAACTAAGAGTACATAAAAAGCCTTTTCTTTGAAACAGAAAAAAAGAAAAGGACTGCAGTTTAAAAAGAATCCTGGTAATGTTCACCATCAGCTATTTTCATACAGCATAATAATAATATGTAGGACTTTATAATACAAGTATATTCAATTTCAGGAAATTAACTTTGAGTGAATTAAAAAAGTTTGTGAGCAAAGTACAATGCACTAAAACAAATTGAAGAACTTTGGAAAATATTCAAAACTGCACCTTGAAGTTTGAAGGAAACACCTAAGAGTCAACTATGAGAGATCCCGCAAATTATTGAGGATGAAAAAGAAAGTGAAGCTGGAGAAGAAGTGAAAAAACCAAAGAGGCATATTCAGGATTAATGAAAATGGTTTGATAAGAGCAATCAAATTTAAAAGGCAGTCATAATTAGTCTTACTTAAAGTCTGTTAAATTCCTATAACTACGGTTTTATGTGAAACTCAATGTGGCTAGTTTAATTTTTCAAATGCTTTGAATAAGTTGATGAGACTTTTTTTTTATTATTTATTGTCAAGGGTACTTAACACTTCAACAGCCCTCATGAAACAAGGTTAGAACAAAATATTCTTATGTCTTGTTTTGAGCTTATTCCTTCTCAAAAATGACAACTGGATTAAAGTCTTCTCAACATAAATGAACAATGTCTGTGCTTTTGTAGATGATGCAATCATTAAAGTTATGTGAAATGATCTTAAAAGAATTCCACAAATAAACCTCAAACATGGAAACAAGGTTTAAAAATTATTCCTGTAACACTCTGTGCTGATCAAGTTAAGTGTGAGCTGTAGAAACAGGATATAGATGGAGGAACTGTGGCTCTAGTAATTCCCCTGTTTTATAGATTAAGTGATAGGTTTTGAGTCTTTCAGTAGTGCAAATGTTTTTGATTGGTAACAGTATCTGGTATACTATTTGGGATTTTTTATTTCTTATGAAATCAGAAATAAGACAACCTTGAGAAAGAGCTTTCCCAAGGGGAAATGGACCATGACAAAGGATTGTCCCACAGTGAAGGTAAGAGAGTCCAAAAGATATCTCAAGGGGTAACAGCAAGGACGATAAGCTTTTCAAAGGGGAAGATGAACATGACAAAGAGATGTCCCAATGGTAAGGCTACAACATCCAAGAGCTGGCCCAGGGTAAAGATGATCTCAGCTACATCTGGGACATTCCCCTGAGTATGGTGAATGCAGACCCCTATATTGGTCCCAAGGAGGTACCCAGATGTCCCAGCAATGTGGGACAAAATGAGGCAGAAGAGGCAGTCTCTGGCCTGCATGGACCATCTCCTGCTCCAGCAGGTCCCACAGACACCATGCCAGCAGCTGCTACCCTGGCTGGAGGTCCTGAGGAAGAGGAGCTCCCAAGGGGGCAAAGGCAGCAGCTTCTTCTGCCTTCAGCAAGCAGGTGACAGCAGCAGGAACAGAGAGCCATCTTGCTGCCCTGCACAGCCCCTCGTCTCCCTAGCTGGAAACCCAAGCCCTCAGCAAACAGTGGGCTTTCTGCAATAAACAGCCCTCCACTTCAGAAGAAGCTGGCCCAGAGCCTTTGTGGCACCCTGTCACTGAGGTGTGCACCGGGAGAGATCTCCCAACCTGTCCTGGCTAGCCCTGACAACCGTGACAAGCGCAGTACAGCCCAGTACGCTGACGAACCAGGCTGATCCAGTGAGCTCTTCTAGCTGCAGCAGTGTGACAATGATGAAGAAACGAAATGAGGACTCTGCGGAGGGTTACCACTGAAGTTTATTGGAGTCCCCAAGGTGAAACACTCCACTTCAGCCCTATGACAACGCTTTTTATTTGGAGGAGGAGCAAGGGGAAGGATCAGGGAAAGGACCAATAGGAAAAGATCTAGGCGTGGCTCTGGGAATGAGGGACATTCCAGAGAACCAATCCCCTGGGGGAGGAGGGAATTTTCTGGGACCTTGGCCAATCGACCAACGCCCTCCCTGGAACTTTGCAGATGTAGGGAGAGGCCATGTCATGATTGACAGCCCTCAGAGGTAGGGGGGAACCAAGACTGAAATATAGGAGAATATGGGATAAACGATATAGGAAAAATCTTGGGGGTACATGGAGCAATCCATAGATCAAACCATATATTTAACATAGGAAACTGAAAACACACCACCGCAGCACCCTGAGGCAGCAACACAGGGTGGGTTTACTGTGAGCATGTTAATAAAAGATGCTGATTCCCCAAATGTGCTCATCTGTGCCTGCTCCATCTCAGAGGTGCAGGCCTGGCACCAGAGATTTGAAACTCGATAGCTGTATGGTTGCTGTGGCCAAGATGGACAGCAGTTGCTGTGTCAACCATGACATCCTGTTTACACTGTGCAAGTGAATTAACCCACAAAAGACAAAAGTGGTTGATTTGGGTTCCATTTTCTTTGAAATAAAAAGCAACTTTTTCTCTTATTTGGCCATGTCCATCTTTATAATGCCTTTTTAATTTTTAGGATCATATAAATACCACAGACACTAAAATATTTCCTTTTTTAAGAGAGAATAAAATAAAGGAAATTATTTGATACCATTTTTTTGCAGCGAAAAATGCACTAAACAGTAACATGACTACCAGCGGGGAGGTAAATCTACCAGTTCTAAATATAAGCATTGAAAAAAATACAACTATATTTTTTATCACCAGTTGAACTCCATGAAGCAGAAATTCCTTCTCAGCAACTTGGAGATTGGAATAGGGGAATTCTGCTCAGCTGTTACCAACATCAAAGCTTTATTTGAAAACTTGCCTCATGGCAGGGCTTTGCCTTGTCTCCATGGGGCAGGGTTTGTCTCACCAGAGTGGGAGCATGTACCTGCAGCTGCAGCTCACTCTGGGCCTCACCTGGGTGGAATGGTTGCATGCAGTGTGGGAATTGCACTTCACTCTGGCATGACCTGTCAGGTGGTGCTGCTTGGTCACCCTAAAAGCAGCTCATCTTGGGCAGTGCATGGGAAGCAAACCTGGAAAGCCCTAAAGTCATGTTGAGGTGAGGGAGAGGGAGGGAGCATTGCTCCTGTGGTCCTGCACTCAACTTTCTTGCTTTCTCCTCTGTCACACCACAAGAGCCTTCCCATGGAGTCACACTGATCAGTCTGTTCCAGAAAGACTGAACCCAGGGGAAAGGGCTCACACTGGGGCAGTCCTTGAAGAACCATATTCTGTGGAAAAGGATCACATGTTGGAGTAGGGAGAGTGTGTGGGGACGAAGAAGCAGCAGATGTGAACTGGTAGTTGCTCTTGTACCCTGATACTCTGTGTTGCCCATGGGCATTAAGATAGAAGAGTTGAGATTGAAGGAGCAAAGTTGAGTCTGGGAATAAGGAGAGCTGGGGGAAAGTTAGCTTTAATTTCGGTTTCATTTCTCATACCCTGCTCTATTTTTAATTGACAATGAATTAAACTTATTTTCCCAAATTTGAACCGGTCATGTCTGTGAGAAACTTTCCCGTCTTCTGTTTCTTAATTTCTTTCCCTGTTGTAGTGAGAAGAACTGAGAGAAGAGTTTGGTGGGCATCTGGCAGCCAGTCTAGGTTACTTGACATCACAGTGTCCACGAGGCAAAGTAGCAAGTCTGATTTCTAGAGAAGCAGCATGCAAGATCTACATCCCTAGCAAGCAGCAAGCCTAACAGTAGGTCAGGTCAGCAGATGAAGGCCTTCCCAGAGTAGGCACTGCCACACTGCTGTTTCCTCCTGACATCATCTCCCTGCCTCTGAGGGCCAGAGGTGTCCATTTGAAATCCAGGAAACAGTCTTTGCCTGGCCCTGCTGGAGGTATGAGCACTCTTGTTTGCATGGGCTCAGAGAAGATATTTGCATATCCCTTGATGCTGTGCCATCTGCCCTTTCACAGCTGCTTGCCCTGTGGACAGACCCAGCTCCCACAGTCAGGGACAGCACCTCTGCCAGCCCCAGCTGTGTGAGATGCATCAGGCAGCCCTGCAGCCCCAGCTCTGGTTGGCTCTGTCCTCTCTCCAACACGGCTGTGCCATGCCTGGTGTATTTGCTGCAGTCAGTGGGGACTGTGCCCTATGAGACATCAGCTCTGTTACTGGTCAGACCTGTGCTGCCTTCACCAGCATCTCCAGCTCTTTTTCATGCCCACATAGTGATATGTCTGTTAGCTGCCTCTATTTGTTTTGGGTTTATCACCTTTTTTTTCTCTTAAATCAAAGGACACTCCATGTCAGACCCATAAATCTCAAATACTTGCTATAGCCTGTGAGAGAGATTATTTTATTACTTTATTATTGAATCCAAGATTCCTTCTCCTACCTCTGTTTACATATGTAAGGATGTAAAATGTTTCACTTTGAATGATTGCACTGTATTGAATTTGGGTTCAGGCTTTCCTAGAGCAACAACATTTATTAAAATCCATGTGATCCAGTTCATTCTGTATTTAATACCAGTTTCTGTCTTCAAAATATAGTCCCCTACATTGTAGAAATCACTGTTTCAGGCCATTATAATTTACATGTGCTTTTATGATATATGGTTTTTGATCTGTACAAGTTCTGAAATAAAACAGGAGATATACAGCAAATATAAAATAATTTTGCTCTTTTAAAAAGAAATTAAAATTATTCTTGTAACACCATGAATGCTATACATAGCTTTATATTGCTTGTGTTATCATTGCTTCATCATTATTTCTATTATTATTCCTTTAGGTTACACAATGAATGAGGAGAAAATGAAACATAAGAGTGATTCTTGTACACAACAATAAACATGTCTCTTAGCTCTGATAATCTCTTAGATTTTATATCTATTAAATATGCTTAGTGGTGTTGTTACACATATATCTCACTTCTTTTCCTACGTGTATTTAGTAATTTTTCTTAACTGGTAGATTAAGCTGAATGAAATATTTTCACATCTTCTATAGAAATATACTAATCCCATATTTTAAAAAAAATATTTATTGGGAATGTAGTCAGGATTCACTAAGACAACATTTCCAAATAGTTTGTTCCAATAAAATTTAAACAATTATAATGTAAATATAAAGTAGGCAATTTTTGAAGTATTTTGTTGGGCATTAACCCTTTTTTCCTCTGTACACTATAAACCTTTAATCTTGAATTGTACGCAAGCAATATTTTAAAACAGTGATCCTCAGAAGGAAATGTTATATGTTTCCAGTCTTTTTTTTAAATATACAGAAAATTAAAAAAAATAGAGAAAACTTTCAAAACTTGGATATTTGCCTTCCTAATTTTTATAAAGTGTAAGATAAACTTGGGAGTGAGAAGCCTGTTTACAGACAATGAAGCACATAAAAGCAGTGTAATCTAAATGGAAGAAATTGATTTTTAATATTGAATGAGCACATTGATTTTCATCCTGACAAAAGAAAATAACCTCATTGAATACAGTCAACAGGAAATTAGGTGTCTTTTTTTAAGTATATAATACGACTTGATAAACACATAATCTCCTCAACAAGCAGATGCCAACACCTACAGTACAAAAAGAAACACAGTGTCCCAATATTACAATTGCTACACTGTGCTTTATTATTCACTGCCACCATCATCACTGCACCTTTTCACTGAGAAGAGAGATAAAGATGATTGAAATGAAGAGCACTTCACATCACAGTGAGCAAATAGTATGGTTTTTTTGTATACAATATAGTAGTATGGGTTTTTTGTATGCAATATAGTCAATGATTAATTGGTTGAAGGTTTTGGCAGTTTTTTTGTTATTAGTTTTAACTTTTTAGTTCTGCCAAGTCAGGAGGCTTTCCAGAAGACTATAACATTGGTTTTGAAGCAGCAAATGCATTTGGTGAATTTAGAAGCAGTGTAAGGTAGCTAGCACTTACAAAGACTAATGCTGTCGTGAAAGAAAACTGTCAACTTCTAGAAGACCTATGAAATGCAGCCAAATGTTATGCTATGCTACTGTTGTGTTAATGTTCATATTTGTTTGCCAATATGTAGGTGTTAAGTCTGTCCTTTGGAGGAATTTGAGGTGATAGTCCTTCTTTTACCCTTTTGCTTTGTAGCCCTCTTCTTACAGCACTTGTGTGTTGGTTTGATGATTACTGCACTGTGTTAAGAACCTCAGGAGACAAAGAATTGGTAAAAAGGTTAACTGCAAACATCTTTGAGTCTTACTTGAGGAAGCAGCATTTCTATGTCTAAAAATTCTCTTATGCTCTTAGTGAAAAGCTCAAGGTGGCAGTCATACTCTAAAACAGTCCTTGTGCATACAGTTCATTGTCATGGTAAAAAAAATTGTCTTTTAGTGTTTCTTTTTTCTGAAATATGCAAAAAAAGATCTAATGTCCCTGTTAAATTGTTAATTCTGACCTTGTTAACAGCACTCTTCATGAGTAAAAAGAAAAGAAGTACTTCATAAGTAGAAAAGAAGCACTTTTTAAAGATGCTCTAGCTGTCGTTATTAGGCTTAATATATAACAATTTTAAAAAATCAACTAACAAACCATAAAAAGGAAAGAAACATCACTCTCCAGAAAGAAAACACAGCACCAGAACATAATGTGATCCATCTACCAAAATACATATAAATTCCATGGCTACCAAATGAGATGGAAACTTTGGAGGTTTTATCATGACTTGAGGTATTTTAACTGTACACATGGTAGATTTTTTGCTTTGTTTTGTTTATTTAAGGATCGTCAGCAATGTGCATCTTGTTAAATTTAAATACAGATTAGAACATAATTAGTCACAATTAGTCATAAGGGGATTTTTTCACATTGGATATTTTGGGAAGATTTGTTATCTCTTTTTTATGTAGACATATGGTCTTTTGTAAGCATGAAATTATACCCAATGATATGTTTACATATCAAAATATCAATTTTTTTCCTATGTTGAGCAGAACATGGAAGAAAGGTCAAACAATTTTTTATTGTCAAACAAAAGGTCAAACAATTTCTATTTCAGTTGTCTATTTAAAAAAAAATAAACCAAAGTACCATTCCTTAATAGCTGAGTAAGTAGGGATGCCCCGGTCCCAAAAAGGATATGTTGTTTTTTTTATGTATATATTAAAACTGTAGATGAAATACCTGTAAAATTATTAGGGCTAGGGATGCAGAAAATGAGTACTGATTGAGCAAGGGTAACACAGGTCCTTTAAACAGATCAGGATGATTTTGTTAGGGTTTTGTTATCTGACCAGGAATCAATGAAAAGGTCTTAGACTGTGACCTACACATTTTACAGATATTTGTGAAATAACTGTATTTTAAACTTAAACAAGCAAACAACATCCTGCCGCTGCCTTCTCCCCTACTCCCAACCCTGAATGTGGTGGATTTCTTCTCAAACTGGAATCATTCCCTTCAGAGCATTGAAATGTCAGAGATTTCTTCTAGAACTGACCTAAAGAGATAGCAAGGTTTCTAGTGTCTATTCCACTACTTTAGTCCCTTCCACAAATAATCCTGGGTTCAATTTCACTTAAATTAGGTCACAGTTTCTCTAATAGTCTTGTCTTTTATTTTAATTTCTTATAATTTAAATTTTAAGCTCATAATATCCTCAAATAGATAATGAGATACCATTAGAGAAATGGTCAAGGCCCAATGCATATTTTATGAATGAAGGATTACTTCTCCTAGCCCATGAACATTAAAGGAATATGCATACAGTTTTAGTTGTGAACCTTCAATACTCATATAAAAAGTAACAGAACTGTTACAGTTATAATTTGGTACCAATTTCATTATAACTTTTAAATTATTACCAGATCGCTATTACCACTAATGGATTTAGATTATCCACTATCAAGTTTGAGCCCAAATATGAAGTGTGGCACAAAAAATCCAAAAGCTGTACAAAAATAAACACATAAAATTAGAAATTTGATCCACTGAAATAGACAGATACTTTGTAGACATTTGGAGGGAAATTGTGTTGGTTCCTAGGGACTTAGATTGATGTCTATACATGATGCTGCACAGTATTACACTAATGAAAATACTATTTAATGGTAGCTCAGTAATCTCCATTATGGTATTCTCACAGTATTTGATCCAATTTATTTGCAGTCAGACAAACTAGATATCTTCCTGGCTTCTAGCAAATCCTCAAAAATTAACCTGAAATCTTAGACATGATGGCATGACATACTCTATTGCACCAGGTAGGAAGGCAAGTCATTGCTGCTGCAGAATGGTGTCCACTCCAAGATCAGCTAAAACCAACAAGACTAGCAAAATTTTCAGTATTCTTTACATTCCATGGACATTTAGGAAAATCCTTTTCTTACTTAGGGATTTTTTTATCCTTATGTATAATTTCCTTGATATTATTGCCTCAGTTTGAAAATAATTATTTTCCAATGGACAGTTTGGCATCAGTGTTTTAAAGGGCTCTGGATTAAAACCTTGATTCAAATGCAGAATTGTCCTCCATTAAAATATATTGTGTTTCATTCTTTGGTTTCTTGTAAGGATAAGGATTAGATATTCAAGATTAGTTTTGGGTTCAGACTTTTTCAGTATCAAATAGGAAATCAGAAAATATATAAAGAAATAGATTTTAACATAAAAGATTAAACATGGAGGCAGTAGCAGATTTAAGTTAAATAGATATAAGTTTCAGCTGAACAAAAGAACTAGAGAGATTGTCTTCTGTTGAGTACAAGTCCATGCCAAAGGGGGTGGGGAGGGGGAGGGAAGGCTTGACCTTAATTTGAGTATAAACTAATGACCTTGTTCAGTTTCATTTAAAAACTGTTAGCATTTCCAGCTTCCAACTTTAACAGAATATCAATAATTCATTAAAATTAAATTACAATCACAATATTTTAATTTAGGTGAAGTAAGGGAATAAACACACAATCTGTTAATCAAAACTAATGTCACTCTGCTTTTCTTTGCAGAATTCTCCGGATGAAAAAAATTAAAAAATTGTAATTTGCATAAGAATTTTGGAAATTTTCCAAATACTGGTAGTTCGTAGTGTATTTACCAGTTTCAGATATGGCAGGTGGCAACAATATTTTCTTAGACTCTTTAAATGATTATTAAATTATGAAACTGATCTGATTTCCATTATCTTAATGTCCCATTTAACTCATAGTTATATGGGTGTCTCTGAAACCCACATAATAGGGGTTAACATTAATTCCACCTAATGAAATTCCAGTTGTTCTGTATAATATATTGTCTATAGACTTTTTTACAGTGAAGAATTCTTAGGGGCTTTTGTTCGTTTGCATGTTGGTTTGTCTATTTTTTCAGATACATTCTACAGAGAATGAAAGAGAAGAGTTGATCCATACTGCAGAATTCTGCAGAGGAATAGGAGTACAGAGTTCTACATTAATGCGTAGAATTTATCATTGCACTGTTCCAATTCAATTGGTTACCATATGCTGTAATATAAACATCACAAGTAAAACACAAAACTTAAAGGTAAAAACATGTGATGCTGGAACTAGTACTGTGCAACTTCTCATCTGAAAGCTCCAATATCTGTTGTGAAATCACTGAGACTTCTCTGCAATCATTACAGTATGAAGGCTTGTGTCATGTGGAGGCTTTTTATCCAAGCTGACAATAAGCACATCATTCATAAACAATTCCAGGCAGCAGAATTTTTCCTGTTACTTAAAAAAAAAGTTCCATTATTTCTTCAAAGGGCTTTCATTTTTGGAAAGGAAGAGGTTTTTAAATAATATCAGTTGCAAAAAACCACCAAAACCCTGCAGTTCTTCATTAAAACAAACAAACAAACAACAATTAAACAAAAAAGAAAGAAAGAAAAAAATAGGTCTATCTTGCTCACTACTATAAGAAATAACCACAAATAAACTACAGGGAAATTGTTTTAAGTATGGATCTTTTAACCTGGCATCTTTGTTACTCTGATTCAGTCTGTTAGAAAGGGAGTTCTTAAGTGCAAAATACTAGAATAACAAAGATAGAGAGAAAAGGAGGAAGGGGAATGGGAAGGGATCTCATGATCTCATGGGACTGTGGATTCCTTTAAAGGTTTTCATTACTGCTAAAGATTATCTAACAGTCCAAGCCAGCAGGGAAACAAAACACATGAGTGCACGTCTGATTACATACACATAGCTTCTTTTGATTTAAGGGGCTTGAACCTGTTAAATGTGAACTCCAGTGAAAAGCTTTAATGGCTCATATGAGGCTGACCAGCGTTTTTCTCTGATGAGGAACTGACAGTGCTACTTGACTTCTGTCAAATAACTTGATTGCAGAATTGTTCTCCAAGGTGATTAAACGTTTTAGGGAAGGCAAGGTCTATGAGCTAAAATAAAGTTGATTCTTCTTTTCTTCTAAAACAGTTTAGAGAGGGATTATTGTGAAAAAAGACTGAGACACAGGTTAACAGAAAAAGAAAGATTAGGCATCTTTTTATATGGAATATATGATATGAATCCACAACGTTAGCACAGTGCTAGCAGTTAATTGATTCCATAGTTGTGTACATTAAGATGTACCACTTTGTCTGAAAAAAAACTTCACAATTCTTTTTGTCTGATTCTTTGTTGTTGTTGTTGTTGTTGTTGTTTTTGGTTTGTTTTTGTTTTTGTTTTTTTTGGGTTTTTTTACCAAATAAATCTGGATTTGAAATGAAAACAGAAAAGATAGAGA
This sequence comes from Cettia cetti, assembly GCA_013401135.1. Taxonomy (NCBI): domain Eukaryota; kingdom Metazoa; phylum Chordata; class Aves; order Passeriformes; family Sylviidae; genus Cettia; species Cettia cetti. The sequence continues at coordinate 76,055 of VZUI01049034.1, read as the reverse complement.
AAATGTACTAAAGCTATAAGGTATTTTCTAACATACTTTAAAAGCTATTTAGTGCATTTATATATCGTAAGTTAATAAGTCAACTTATTGAAACTAATAAGGTATTATTTTTTACCTGTGGGTAATGTAGTTTAAGTGGGAACAGTCATAAAAGACTTCTCACTATTAACATGTGACTTACATTACTAATATAAGACTTAGAATTTACTTCTACTTATTCATCAAATATAGAGCAAAGCTCTTACTCCTTTTACTTAATTTGCATGTAGTCCACCTGAGTTAAACAGGAATATTTACAAAAAAAAAATTGTACATATGCTCAATTACAGATTAAAAAAAAAAATTGTATTGCTAGTTAAAATATCTTACTTAACAGTTCTTTTCCCAAGTAGTTAATGAAACCCATTTGATATGTTGTCAAGTTTTTTGCCTTCAAAATACCTTAATAGTGCTTCAGACAGTGGTTGCAGTGTGAGGGAGGGGGCACAGTTATTTTACCTGGTGTTATTTTACCTCATGTTTTGGTACAGTTTCTTTTGATTTGGGTTTTCTCTATTTTCCGTGGAAATAGCAGATCTTAATTTATAACTTTTTCTTGACAATATTATGATGACCCATAATTCGATATTACTTTCCATATTACATAACCTGCCCAATGCCCTTTAGAGGAATTCCATTAATTGAAAGATTAGGATACCTAAATCTCAGGATAAAACAGTTTCATGCTGCTATGCCAAGCCACAACATAGATTACAGGATCACAGAATGGTGTGGGTTGGAAGGGACCCAAGAGATCATCTAGTTTCCACCCCCTGCCGTGGACAAGGACACAATCACAACCTACATCTCAACCTAAATCACAACGTTCCTCAGGGAAACCATGAGGGACTATATCTAATATATGCTATGCCATCAAAATAATTATAAAATCTAAGCACAAATTTTGTGTTAGTATGTTTTTTAAGAAGTAGGTTGAATTAAAAAATACTTTCTCTCCTTTTTCCCCATTTTAAAAGCATATTTAAGCAGTAGAATTGCAGGTATCTATGTCATAGATAGTTTAATATGCTAGCTTCAAATAATTTATCTAAACATGGTTAGAGATGAAAACAGCATGCTTGTACTCCTGCATCCACATCATGTTGTATTCTGCTGGTGTCAGCCTCTAGGTTCTCATTGCCAAGAGCAATTCTTTCTTTTTCTTTTTTCTTTCATTTTTTTCCCCTTTGGTTTAAGAACATGGGAAGTACAAACTATCAATTCTTCACAGGTACTGAGCAAACTGCCTCTAAAATGTTCTTTTAATAAATTCTTCAGGGAAAATAGCCTTTCAGTCGAGGATGCCTCTAATTGTGTTGGATTTACTTGACATTTTCCTAGGATCTTAAGAAGTGATGAGGAAACTGAATTTGACAGTAAAGTGAAATTTTTGACATTCACTTGGTCTCTAGTGAAGTTAAAATACTGCTTTTAAAGAACTACTACCTCTCAGAATGCTGCAATTATTTTTCTCAACATTTTTTATATGCTGAATAGGAGATGCAGATATCCTTCTCTTACAAAACTTCTAGCAACAAATTGTTTCTTTTTATTATAGAGAGAAATCATAAGTAATACAGGCCAGACAATGGGAAGAGGAGACATTGCTGAATTGCTGAAGTAGATGAATAGAATTAATCTTGAAATTATTCTCTGAAGAGAACAATCAGGTAACTTTTAAATAAGCATCTGTTTCACAGTATGCAGTTTCTAGTAAAATTGTGTAATTTATACAGTATTCCAAATTGCTTTTCCCAGTCTACTTTAAAGTTCAAGGTTTCAAGACTAATATAAAAGGAGCAATTTCTGCCAATGCTTGGCTTGAGACTCATTCTGTGGCACACAAGCCAAGATTTAAGACAGTGTAAAGTCAGGTCACTTTTATTCAAAGTTATCAAGTCAGTTGTCATCACTATTTTAATTTTCAATAAAGGCTAATGAGCAATTCCTCAAATATTTTATTTCTCCAATTATTTCCATTCCTACTGTTTTTCTTCCATTTTTCCTCAATGTCTCAGGCATATGAGAGGAACATTCGTACAGGTGGCTCTTAGACCTAACGTTGTCAAAACTATTTTTACCATGTAACTATGTAAGATGTTTCCTCAAAAGTAAGTTTTTGCACAAACCATATATCAGAGGAGCTGCATTTATGGGGCTTCTCCCCCCTATGCAGGTTCAGATGGTCCTGTAAGGCACATTTCTGAGAGAATTTTTTCCCACAGATCTTATACTGGAATGGTTTGATGCATGCACTTTAATGACAAATTACACTGATTTTTTGCATATCATGTCTCAGTGTAGAGATATGAAATAATTTGTGTATCTTTCAGTGATTTCAATTTTCTAGGTGCTTAAGTACTGTCATGTATCTATATTTCATAAGTGATTTAACATCACCATTTATATACGTTAGCAATAAATGGAGAAGCCTAAGGGTATAAATGAGGATTCCCTAAAGTAAATATCCTGTGAGATCAAATGCCCAGACCCTGCTGTCTTTATGCATGAAAGGTAGTTACACAGCGAGACCTGAATACTCAGTTATCATTCAAAATATCCAAGGGTTTAAAGCTTTACTTATATATTTATTTATTTTACAAAAATCTCTAGATTTTTATTTTACTTTTGTAACAAGAGGGCCTGGACAAAATGTTTACTTTGCCAATATATTTGTTTGATAAACAGGAATTTTGTCTGTTTTCAACAAGAAGGCACACTTTTAAAAGATTAAGAATGGTGGAAAAGACACATTTTCTTATTTAGAACACAGGCCAAATTGTTTTTTGTGATGATTAAGTCCAGCTCCAGAGAAGGCAATGTGGCTATTCCCACTTACTTCTGCTGAATATGCATATGTTCTTTCCACTAATATCAGTGAAACTGCGCACATAAAGAGGAAAATTCATGCTCATATTGCTTATTCATAATGTTTTCGTTTATTGCTATTTAAAATATGTATCTTCATTCTGGAAAATAAGATTATATTCTCCATGAATGAAATAATGCCTGAATGGTAAAACAGATTAGTTCTTATTAGTAAATTTCATCACCTGAATGGGCTGTTTTTCTTAATATATAAAAAAATGTTCCCAGTGACACCATCAGTTCTAATAAAGAAAACAATAGGTATAAAAGATGGCAGGATAATGTTAAAGTAGGAAACATTTTAAAATATTGGTATGTTCTGACAATGTGAAGAGATAAACGTTGAAAAAGATGGTTGGGTTACTGTGCAAGCTCCATCACAAAGCATGTTTCTAATACATCAGGCAAACACCTGGCAAGAATGACATTCTGTTTCCTTCAAATAGAGAGATGGACTAGATACCATCTGAAGGTTCCAAGGTAACTGCAAATGTAAATTTAGAAGCAGCCCTCTTGTCACTTTTTAAATGATATTATTATTTATAGCTCTGTACAAAGTAACTTTAAAAAGTTTTATATCTTTAAAGATCAAACTGGAACAAAAACCTTATGGAACACTTGCAAAAATGCTCTTGGATTTAACATGTAATCTTTGTTTAAAATTTAAACTCTTAAATGAAAGAGTTTTATGTTTATGAAGAACAGATCTTATTTGGAAATAAATAGGAATCCATGTAATTTAAAATATTTTATCTATCTTTTTACAAACAAAGATGAAGAATACTATGGAGGTTTTTAGGTTTGGAGTAACTAATGAGTTTAATCAACAAGTGAAAAAGCAAATATATATTTATAATTGATCTCAAATTTGCATATAGTCAAACCAAAGAATGTTTTGACATGTTACAACATGAATAAAAGTGACTTCTCATTTTCAGCTTTTAGGTTTTTAACTTTTTATTCTGTTACTGCGCATTGGCCCACTTCAATATTTCAATTAGTTTGGGGATGACTAATTCCTGCTTCGAGAGTTGTGCCCACTAAAAGCAAAGAATGGCAATTTATACCTTGTTTAGAAATTCCTTGTGGACATTCCTGCTACTAGATGATTAATTGCCTTAAAAATATTCTTCTGGGAAGGAAGTCAGCTTCTGGGAAGCTCCTTCCCAAGAAACCCCAACACTAACTGTTGCTGTTGGGCACGGAATAAAGAGCTTGACTCCAGTTCAAAGGCAGAAGAAAGATTTGAAGGCTTTATTTACAATTCATCTAGCTTTTTTATAACATGCTGCACTAAAAAGGCATATTATTGGTCCATAGAATGGACACCTCTCTCCATTGGTTAAATAACAGAACCAACATCCGGGAGAGAGGTTGTTATGAGCACTTAGAAATGTTATGAGAAGAAAATGATTATTTACATAATTTGTCCTTGAAAGAAAACTCTTCCAAGAAATCTTCTCAAGAGAAGAAAATCAGCCACTGACAGGCTGAAAACCTTACAGAAATATCACGCCCACAACTAACCTATAAGTGGTATAACCTAAGAGACTGCAGTCTGTTGAAGAAAGGCTGCTATCATGCTTTTGTTCTTAATCTAAAGTCTGGTATTTCATGCAGAGTTGTATCCATCACTACCTCTGAAACTTAAAACCAAGACCTGAAACAAGTACCAGAAAGAGGATGAAAGCATCTAACTACATTTCCATAATTTCCAAATTGAGAAATTCCTGAGACCCTCTACCATTCAACTTTTTACCTATCAGACTGGAGGGGACTATTCCTGAATATCACTGTCAAAGGAGAAATATATGTCCTATGTAACGTTTTTTATTTTTTTTAATAGTGCAATTTGCCTTTGGTGGTGTGTTATTGTTGTTGCCAACAGTTTATACCTGTTGTCTTCATTCATACAGTTTTGTGCCTTACTGAAATACATGCTTTACTCTTTCTTATTTTTTTTATTACCCTATCCATCTTCAATAAGAAGTACCATAATTTATTACTAGATATACAAAGACAGAACCTTATTTACTCCCGACAGAACTCTATTTGCTGGAATGAATAAACCACTGGTGTGGGATTCAATCAAACAATAAAATTTAATAGGAAGAACATTATGGCACTGAAATGGCTCTCTGCAGCTTCAACCAGTCCATGTCCTCTTGGAACAAAACAATTCAAGAGCAATCCTGTTGCAATGTACAGAACTGCATGTGCACAGAATTTTTCATGACAAGAGGACTACATCTTGTCCCCAGAGGCAAATGGTATCAGCCACTAGTAAAAAATAGTTGGAAGAAACCAACATAACAGTGGCTTTCTTATGACGATTCCTTAGTGTGCCAAACTCTGCACATTGTGCTTAGTGCAAAAAGGTGGTTAATTGCACCTTTATTTACTTTCCTTATTCTTTCTATGAAAATATGTCTGAGCAGATGCAAAATCTGCTGTGACAAAATAATCAGTGGTTAGCTTGGTGGGCTGGTTTTGCACAATTGTGTGGAATTTTCAATAAGTTTCCATAATTTTATATTTTTTTTCGTAATAAGCAAAATTGTGTTACATTTGGGTTTTTTGGGAGGCAGAAATACACAAGGTACTCAAGACACTCTTATCAATCAGCTGTTGGTATTGCTCTCGTATATAAGAAAAAATTTCTGTTTCTTTTTTCCTAATTCTCATGATTAAGAGACTTCAGGTTGAATTTTCATGTCAGAACTGTGAAAGAGAAAAGGCTTCAGGCTTAAGAAGAGGATTATAGTTTTCTACAAAATCTCTCATGGTAGAATTCTTCAGTCAGATTTTCTTTTGTGCAAAATATGGCCTCATTGCCAAAGTAAACTTCTGGCAATCTAAACCTCTTGTCTTATGCAACTTTAAAAGAGAGTCTGTATATGAAAAATTGAGAACAAAGAAGAAAATAAGCCAAACCTGACAATAAGGATTATTTTTCTCACAATATATTTTTAAGAAAGTCTGTTTTTATGAAATGAAAAAGTGTTTTATAAAACCATATTTTAATCTTATTAGTATCAGCATATTCTGTTTATATCAACAAAATACTGTTTATGCATTTATAAATAAGATTTTATTACATTTTCATTATGGTCCTTATTTTCAAATTCTACTACAAATTATTACCTCAGAATTCATTCTTCATCTACTTAGTTATTTTCATGGAAAAAGAAAACTGATTATTTGGAGATTTATTTGCTGTGCAGAATTATTCAGTCTAATTTATACTAGTACATGGCTTGATCTCAAAGTGCTCAGTGTGGTTTTAATTTTGCCATGAGATTCGTGATTTATTATTTGAGCTTCTAATTTTCCACCTGGATCACATGCTTTGCAATTGTTGCTTGGATGACCTCAACTTCTGTGGGGAAATTTCACTTAAACATCTGAAAAAAGTAATAGTGTGATTAAATTAATAGCACATATAGGCCTGAGATTCATCTCCTAAAAACAAACACAAAAAAACCCCTTCTCTTTTGTGGTATAAAAGGAATGTTAATATGGGAGTCCATATCATTAAATTAGTCTGTTTGCAGAAGAAAGATTTTCCTTATTTTAAAACTATATTTGTAATGTAATCTCTGACAAAGAGTATATATTTTATTTTTCCATGACTAATTTAACATCAATAGTCAATTTGATAGAGAATGTATAAAGTTACTGACCATTTAATAAAACAACAATTAGCATATAACCTTAAGGACTGATATTCTGTTTCTATGAAACTTTGAGATATGAGGCTAAAATTTGTCCTTATAGATTACCTTGACACAGATACGTACACATACTTTAAAAAATAAGTATTTCATATTCTCATCTGAACATGATATTTTAGTATCACTTTCTCAGACAAGTATTATTTTCCATAGTTTTCAGATTTTCAGGAACTAAAAAAAAATCCCAGCAATGTTATCTATCTATGCTTTTTCCATATGATATGTAAATTACAAGGCAAGGACTCTTGTCCTCTTGAAATCAACAATAATTTTTCTATTTATGTGACCAGAAAAAGTATTCATACAACATTTTTTAAATAGTTTCTAATTTTAGTCATGTAGACCTTTTTATTTTTTTTTTTATCAAGCTGAAGTAACTATTAGATTAGAACTAACAGTCATATCATACTGCTTTCTGTTTTCTTTGAGCTATTGTATAGGCTAAGACTTGTAAAAGAAAATCATAACTTGGTTCCACAGCAACAGTAGAATTTCAGAGAGCACCTAAAGTATCTTTCTTCCACACTTCAAAAAATATACTTTGTTCTGCATTAAAAATCACTTTCCTGCTTGTCTGTGTGAGTAGTCTACTCTAACCTAATCTTCCTACTTCACTGATCAGAGATGATTTTCCCATTGAATTTTCCAGCAACAAGAAGGACTAACTTCAATTGTTAATATTCCTTATTTTAGATCCTTTCACAAAAAGTTATAGTTTTATGGAGGATGCAATAGTTCAGACTCTAGCCTTCCTTATAGTCTTTTACTGTGTTGTAAGAGAATATATAGATCATGAAATCCAAGTTCTAATACCATAAAATAGAAGGATGTCAGCACAAAGGTTGCAATAATTACATAGACACAATTGCAGATGACTAAACACAGATTTCCCAAACCAAGTATGTTTGCTTCAATGTATTTTTAAACAGTTCTGACACATAACATTTTCATTTCTGATAGTATTCTGCAGAGCCTTCTGGCCATTGCTGCCCACCCTAACATAGGAGGAATACAGCTAATAGAAACTGCTGGCAAGTGTGTAAAAATAAAGAAGAGGCTTCAGACATTGCATTTTCCATAAATTCATTCCCTGTAATCCATATGTGTTTTCTACAGTTCAACAAATCCTTTAAAGATGAAAACTTTAATTTAAAATCAAATAATATAACAATTGCACATTTTCTTGTTGCCCAAAATCTCTATTGATTTTTCTTTTCTTCAACAGCTAGTTTCTTCAAAATAAAATAATAACTTATGTTTGCTGAATTTCGATTAGATCCAAGAAAGAGAATTTACCAGGGGAGTTATCAAGAAACCCCATGCATCTTTAAGACACAGGCTTGTTCGAATACCTCTGTTTACATTGTCTGCTTACATTAAATCTGCCCTCTGGGTAAGATGAAAATAAAAAAGAAATGCAAATATGCATTAAGTTTTGTGTCACTGACTTCCTTTTTTTATCATTTTTATAGGTATTTCCAGTGAAATTTTACCCAACAGAATAAGACATCTTATAGACAGGTGTTAGATAGAAATTCCATGTCCAAAAGGGATGTATGGACTATACAGGGATTTGGGTTCAGTTGGAGATATTTTTTTTTTTTCTGATGATACTTAAAACACTGCATGTCTTCTTACATAATCCCAATTTTTGCCAAAATTCAAAGTATTTAAACCCTTGCTATTTCTCTCTTGCATTTACAATCCTAAGGAGGTTTTAGTAAGATCTTCCACAGATTTTAAGCAACAGTTAGTAATGATACAAACAACTTGAAGCCAAGGCTTTCACATTCTCATCTTTACTCTACCCTGACCTTGCATCAGCCAAGTGTGCTGATCTGTATATTAACTCCGATACAGAAAAATTGACACGGTGACCCACAGTTTCTATTCACAAACACCCCCCACAGAATTTTTCTCTTGGGTTTTTATGATATCTTTGTATATTAGCAAGGGAAAAATTACATGCTGTGTGGGTTGGTTACCAACTTTTGGGGCTCCCAAAGAGATTAAGTTTTGCTGATAAATATCATTGCAGACGCCTTGCTGTTTCTTCTAAATTTTTCTGCAACTTATTTGAACTGGAAGTAAGGGAGCATTTTCCTTCTAAACAAGCCTATACTAGCTGGAGAAGAAGTGAAAAAACAATTTACTAGAAACATCAATGAAATAAGAAACAAAACAATACAAACAATAATGCACAAAACGCACAAGTGGGTGATTTACTCAATTGCTTACCACACAGGACTCTGCGCTACCCAAACACACACTTAGGCAAACCAGGAAAAACTCAACTCCCCTCCATCCTCTCCGTGCATGGCATGAGGTGGTATCAAATAAGCCCAGCATTCTGGCCATGCCCCTTCTGGCTGCTGCAAATGTTAATCCTGTCCTGGAAAAAAAAACAGAACAACACGTCATGTCTCACTGGGTATTTCTTACAACTTCATGTATGAACATTTCAAAATGTATGCATGTGTTTTAGATGGTCAGCCCTCTTTAACGGTCCAGCCATTCCTGGGACTCCATTCTAGATGCAGAATCCAGCATTTGAACTTTCTAAATCTCAACCTGTTAAGCACTGTTCAACAGTTCAATATATCTTTAAGGGTGGTCAGATTACCAGTTGCACAGACAGGTTTAGGAGTTTCCATTCCTGGAGGTGTTCAGAACCTCCTGGACAATCTGCTTTAGATAACCCTATTTAAGCAGTGAAGTTGAACTAGAAGTTCTCAGGGTATCCTTTCTCACCTAAACCAGAATCTGGGCTTTATATTACAATCTATGGACAGAATGAACTGGAAGCAATGCTAGCTTTCAGAGCTGGTATCACTGTTACTGGGGAGACTTGATGGAATGAGTCCCATGGCTAGAGTGCTGGGATGGGGAGCCTGTCATCTGCTCAGGAAGGATAGACAGGACAAGTGAGATGGAAGCCTTGCACTGTACTTAGTGGGGAGGTTTGATTGTACAGACAATCATATAGTTATAGATAGTGATGAATGTTTGAGAGCCTCTGAGTGTCCATTAGGTAAATGGGAAGCAAAGGAGAATTTTACAAGATGTCCACTACACAGTCTTCCCAGCCAAAATGTAAGCACTGATAAATTTTTCTACAGGCAATTAGGAGAAATCTCAGGATCAGTGATGCTTGATCTTCAGGAAGATTTCAACCTTCCAGACATAACCAGGAATAGCATGCTTCTTTAAAAAGTCAGTCTTGGAAATTCTTAAAGTTTGTATAAGATAATTTCTTGGCAAAAGTACCCAGTGAGCCAACCAGGAAATAAGCTTTTTAGTACATGTTATTTGTAAATAGAGAAGGACTCAAGGGGAATTTGAGGGTAGGTGGCTGTCATGGCAATGGAGATCATGAAATTATCAAATCAGCAAGTTTGATTTTTTTTCAGTAAAAAGGACAACAGAGTTGCTACACTGGACTTCAGGAGAACAAACGTCAATCTACTCAGGGAGCATTCATTAGAGTTTGGTTTTGAGGGCTAAGGAGTTCATGAGTGCTTTAGGAAATGAGTCAGTCTTTAGGAAATACTTAGAACCACTGGAGCAGGCAATTCCACAGTGTCTTAAGTCAAGAAATCGAGGCAGAAGACCAGCTTGGCTTAACAGATAACTCCTCATGGAGCTCAAAAGGAAAACGAAGTTGCATGATCTCTAGAAGTGAAGCTGAACTTCACAGGAAGATAACTGTGGATTATATATAGAGGGAGAAGACATGAAAGGCTAAAGATCAGCTAGAGTAGAACTGGTCAGTGCTGTGTCAGACAGTAAGAAAAACTTGTAGAAATATTTATTCTAATAATGCAAATGTATTCAAATATATATTTTTTTGTCCCAAGGAAGCATTAAAATTGCCAAACTTGTACTGTCTCTTTAGCTGTCTCATTTTTCTGCTTAATCAAGAAATTCACTTTTATAAGGGCAGGATTTATGACTAATGTGCACAAGAAGGTTATGAAAAACAAGGGTTAAAGGCAGGGAGTAATGGAACCTGGCTAAGAATTATTGATCTGTTTTGTTTCTTTTCTGTGTGTTCTGGTCACTGTGCTATTAAGAAAAAGTTATCTGCCAGATATTTTAATAAACACTTACCTAAGTCAATGAAGAACATTTGCATTTTTAAAATATTCTCTGTGCTTTCAAGGAATAGACAGACTACATCTACTCTAGTGCATCATGTCGCCTGATTGAGGTGCATAAGTTTCTTCTACAGCTAACAGATGGATGAGAACTCCTAATTCAAACCTTGTTGGCTCACTATACTTGCACAGCTTTTTATGTTTTTTATCAACTTTGTACTTAAGTGGTTGTATGCAAAAAAAGTTCATTTTCCCAAAGTCATGTTCTGTCCACAGCAGATATGACAAGCAATTTCTTGTATTTATCGTGACCCACAAACTTTCTCATTCCTTTTTTTCCCCCCAGTTTTGTCCTTCCCCCCCATAAAGGAAGTGAAGTGGGAGCGTTTCTGGGTAGGATTTTGTCTAGTAGTCAAAGCTCGTCCATCTCAGCCTGAAACTCTATTGAAGCAAAGGATATTTTCCTTAGCTCAATTCCCCTGTCTAGAAAAGAGACATCTTTGGAGAGATCTAAGCTTCACCAAAAGAGAATGTTTTGGATTTAATGGCATTATTTATGCAGGCTTTATCATTGCTGATTAAGGGGCACATTTTCTTATATTATTTTATATACTCTCTGTCAGAGAGCTACTGCATTTAGAACAAAGGAACATAATCATTTGAAGAATGTAGTGTTAACATATAAATCAGCATACTGGCAGATGGACTTGTACAAAAATTTAAAAAGCAGTCTTTTAACAGTTATAATGAGGTTTACAATAGATTTTACAAAAAACCCAAACCCACCAAAAACAACCCCAACCCCCCAAAAAACTAACAAACAAAAAAATCCAGGTTGTAAATATAGAATTTTAAACAGAATTAACTGTGCTATTCATGTAACTAGGAAAAATTCAATAGAAAAATATGTAGCACAACATGTTTTTCCAAGTCTCACTGTCTTAAAATTATCCTCTTACAAGTGTAAGAGGCCCTTACTATGGTTCCTGTTGATGCTTTACTCTCAAATTCCTCTGCTCTTGAACCTGATTTTCATAAAATTTGACAAGCATGCAAAGTTACTGCATTATAAAGACAGTGAGAGGAAGGACCCTGTAGGATTGGAGCCCCACGAGATAAGGTTGTTCTATAGTTTATTAATAATGTTAGCAAAAAAAGGTAAAAGCCAAGAAACTCAATTTCACTCTTCTCTTTGATTCACTGAAAGCTCTGTGATTGATCAGAAGGATTTGTATAACTCTGATGTAAATGGAAAGGGAAACACTGCAGGTCATATCCTGTGGATCAAAAGTTTACTTGCCTGGAGCAAATTTTCACACCATTTGAGAGAGATGCTTAGCCCTGGTGTTAGCCAGGGGACATTGGGAGTGTGTGACTAGAAAACACAGAACTGTGAAGCCCCATGTTCCTCAGCAGTACAAATGAAAAAAGTCAGAACAAACGAATGCCAAGCCTGCAAGGTCACTGGACCTTAGCCTTGAATCAGAAAATTTTAATGCACAAACTGTACACACAGGACAGTCTTTTATAGTAAGCAAGATATTTCAGATATGTTCTGAAAGTTTAAGATAAGCAACAGAAATGGATCATCAGGAAAGCTGAGTATAACCAGTGGAACAACTGAAGGATATGGCAGTGAAAGACATTGCTTTAGATAAAATTGCTATTTACATCTCCATTAATCAAAGACTTGTCTGAAATCTTAGGTGTTAAAATAGGCACCATATCATTAGTCAAGCACATAGCTCCACTTAAGCAGGGAGATTTGCTAAAATATTACATCAAGCTTAGAGAAAGATGGTATCAACTCAGGGAAAAACTGAGATAAAGAATTCCTAGTAATCATTGTGTTTTTATGCCTGTTCTTGCCACACGTGCATTTTTTTTCTCATGACAAAAACTGGTTTATGCACAATACTCTCAGCACAGGGGGAGTGGTAGAAAAGCATCAGATGAATGGCAGACTGTCTTAGTTTAAAACAATTATACAGGGTGGAGACTCCAAAATTACTTTCCTCCTTCTTAGGTTTAACCACTCCTTTTTCACCAATAAGGAGAGACAGAAGTGAGAAGATATAAGTGAAAAAAACAAGTTTACTAAAATGAAAATAGCAACAACTAAGATAACAACAAAAACTACTAGATATACAAAGGTACTGATATAATGGTCCCCCAGAACAATGAAAACAAGATTGTACAGAAGACCCCCTAACCCCAAGATGGTGGCTAACATAGCATCCTGTGTGGCCCAGGGGACAAAGACAAGATGGTAGAGAAGCCCCATACTCTGGACCATGTGGCCAAGAGAGAGAACAAAGGAAAACAGCACAGGAACTGAACCTCTGAGGTTCCAGAACTCCTTCCTCCCTCAAGCAACAATCAATACAGAACAGGGAAAATACCAAAAACATGGAAGTCCAAAATGAGTCAATGCTGCCAGGCCTCTGAAAGAAACTTCCCAGATGTTGTAGCACTGTCCTTTCCCTCAGCACCTGGAACTTGTAGAGAGAGGGTCCAAGTTCCCAGTGTGGTGCAGAGGCTGTGGGCAGCAGCTGGAACTGGTTCCTCCTAACTCCCCAACAAATGGCAGGTGGCAGTAGCAGTGAAGGCATTGCAAAATTCTTCAAAGCCTAGGGAAAACAGAAGAGCTTCTGCCTTGTGCCACCTCAGCTTCTCAAGTTGTGACTTGAAGATCGGCCCAAAGCAACCCCCTAAGGAGCCTGGAGAGAACTCTGTGTGTGTTCCCTATTTTTAAAGGGATGCCACAACTCCTCCTTCTCATGAACAGGGTACAACACTCCAGTTCTGCTTCAGCCCTGAGTCTTTAAGGGATGGTAAAATGGACAGTATAATGTAGAAAAAAAAAAAAAACAAAAAAACCCAGAATGAATATTTTTGGTCACCTAGGTCACCTAGGAAGCAGACATAAACAGAAATGCATATCTGGCTAAACCCCTAGCTAGATAAAAAAAGACATAAAAAGGAGATCTGGAAGATAATTAAACCACAGCACAGGAATTCAAGGTATATGCAAACATTATAGTGAAATCTTCCATGGGCTTCCTAGGAAATGGTAAGGCACTGTTACATTTCTGGATAAAAGCCAGCTCTACAGTGTGTCAGACAGAATTAGAAAAACCGAGAACCAACTAGCCTTGAAAGACACTATTTCATATAAAGATCTGGAAAAGTATATAGCGATTTTGACAGTGCTTTACAGGGTCTCACAATGAATCCTTATAAGCAGCAGGGCATTTACACCTTCAGCTAGGGAGCTTGGACCACATGGCATATGAGGAAATCTGAGAACTGGAGTTTAGTCAGCCTGAAGAAGCATTAGCTAAGGGGACATCTACTTGTTTCCTTTTACTACGTTGTGAATGCTCATAGAAAACATAGATTAAAAAAAAAATCAGAAGTCAGAAGTCCACAGCAAAAAAACTTGGAGGCAAGGAAAAAATTGCAGTAAGGGAAATTCTATTTGAAAATAAAGAAATTAATCTTCATGATGATGCCAGCCAAGTGCTGGAGTGGGCTGTCCAGATGGGATATGGAATTTTCACCCTTGGAAGTACTGAAAACTCAGCAGTATGAGGCAGTGAACAACCTCATCTGTCTCTGTTGCTGGAACCAAATTTGAAGCTGTCACTGCCTTGGCTTCCAAAGGTCCCTCTCCAAATTTAATGTCTCTGTTTCTCAGAAACCCAAGGGTAAAAAGGTGAAGATTCAAAGAAAATATGAAAAGTCAGGAATCATATATGTTGAAATAACAAACAAACATGATTAAGAAATTCTTAGCTAAAAAAATACAAATTCTTAACTCTGAGATTAGCTCAGTCAGTTAGATCATGGTGTTAATAACACCAAGGTTGGGGATCAATCCCCATATGGGCCATTCATTTAAGAGCTGGACTTAATGATGATCCTCGTGGGTCTCTTCCATCTGGGAATATTCTGTGATTCCATGTCTACACATTTCAGAGTACCTTTTAAAGGAATTGTTTAACCCACTTACAGGATAGATTTTTATGTCAAAATAGACCTTTAAATTTTCTTTTAGTGGAGCTCAAGTAACATCAGTATTCTTTATCTACAATTCTTAATCTTTAAGTCAAGATTGCTGAGGACGAAAGAGTACTTTGGAAATATTAATGACTACATCTGTAAGTCATCTCTAAAGAAGGTGGTGTTAACCTTTGTAAGGCAAAGAAAGGTTCCCCTCCTTCCATGTGCAGCTCCATAGCCCCCCCCTTGTAATACTGCAGCATGCATTTCACTTCCATTTCGTAAACCCATACCCTTCCTCTGTCTCCTGTTGCAGTGACGTACGCCTGTATCTAAAGTGCTCATGCCCTCATATCCCTGGACTCACATAAAGCCTACTAGATAACAGTAGCAATTGCTAATAATTTAAACAGCCAATAAGATTAAATGACCAAGAAGAATTGCTCATATAAAATTTATGCACTAAGCTTAGTATCCAGTGAGAATATGCAACCTCTGCACCCTCTCAAAGTATTATTCAATCAATGCCATCAGCCTAATGAGCAAGAGCAGCCAGTAGGGAGACTGATAAAATTCACAAAAAGAGGATCCCCAGAAAAAAACACTTTTCTGTGAGGATCACAGCACGTGTGTTTCCAGTGGGACATTGCAGGTCATTTTCTATCTCTATTGTTTGAGTTGGTGGAAGTTTTGCTGCTGGCTTTGGTTTAATTTTGGATTTTGGGTGGTTTTTTTTGTTTTTTTTTTTTTTTGGTTGGTTGGTTTGTTTTGCAGGTTTTTTGTGTGTTTTTTTTTGTTTTATTTTGTTTTGTTTTGTTTGGGGTTTTTGTTGTTGTTGGGGTTTTTTTGGGGGTGGTTTTTGGGGTATTTTGTTTGGCTTTATGTTTTGGTTTGATTTGGTTTTTGGGAGCCTGGGAGGACTGGCCAGGGAGGCAGTCCCTAAAACTAACCTAACCTAATGCCTGCCATCAGGAATTGATATTTTTGGTCTCCATATCTCCTTCTTTTCTATAAAAGTAAGAAAAAAAAAAAGTGTTGGATAAGCAAATACTGGAGGAACCAATCAACTGTCTTTATCATTTTATAATTGTATGAGAAACAGACTAAAAATGATAACATCAAACAGATGAGTTTAATGTCCTTTGCACAGATGTTAGTGTATCTTGAGTAACTATAAACTTTCTAGAAGCTTGTTCCATACCCTGATTTTCCTTAAAGCTGTGCATTTATTATTTAACATGAAATATTAAAAAAATCCTTTCTTTTTATGTAATCTTTAGCTTGACCTCCTTCTGAAATAAATTTCTGTAACAAATCACAAAATTTTTAATTCAAAACTCCTTTGTTCTTAATGAGTACTTTAGAGTTTAAGAGAGCAAAAATTTTCACTGCTATCTTTACAGCTAAAAAATAGATTCATCCAGTCAGCATGTGGACAATAAAAAAAACCCCCAGATTAATTAATGTGAGCTTAAGACACACCATGTGAATGGCATCTTAAAAATATATGCTAAAATATGATTCTCTTTTGGAAATCAATAACAATTAGAACTGTAAGAATATGTTTGGGAGAGGGATTTATCAAAGGGACTTATTTTTATAGATGGCCTTTTAAGCTACAATGGAAAATACTACTTCACCACCATTTCAGAAAATGAAGTGTAATGACTAATTATTCTTATTTACCAGCCATAAAGTTTCATCTTGCATAATGTTTTATACATTGAATATTTTCCTTTTTTTTTTATAAGAGGTATGGCTTTCCACTTCACTTTCAGTAAGTTGGACTATTCTTTTTTGACATCCTCAAAGTTGCTATTGAATCCTTATATTAATAATCTAGAGAGTTTTTGTCTGCTTGGGGTTTTTTTAGACTCTAAGGTACAATAGGAATGTTCCATACTCATAACTGAAGCATTTCTGATTCTCTTTGTAGCAAAAAGAAGGATACCTGGAACATCAACACTAGGATGGTCTGCTTAGCCATGGATTGTTTTCAGACTCCTGAACTAACTTTATTTCCATCAGAAAGATTTTATAATTTTGATGTAGAAAAAAAAATCCCCATGACTTTTAAAAACAGAATTTCAGGGGCTCTTGCAGGCCCTTCCATTACACAGCTTAATATATAGTTGGTAGCTTAGAGAAATTGCTGTGCCGAAGACCTACTTACCTGCAAGAGCTTTAAGAAAACTCAGGAATCCTGCACCAGTCTGAAAAGATCACAGCTCCCAGGAGCTGGACTGATAATTGAGAGAAAAAAAATGCTCGGTTTCCACAGAACTATTTTTTACCGTGATCTTATTTGAAAAACATACACATATGTTGTTCATCCTATACATAAATTTACTTATATACATACATACATATATCTGTATATATACACAAACATATAAATATATATATTTTTATTTATATTCTTATTTATATTCATCCTTATATTTTATATATAATGTAATATGCCCATTTATGGGCATTTGTTTCTGTCAAAGGATGTCTCTTGCATAAAGACCAACAGAGAAGAAAAGCAGATTTTTAAATTTACACGCTTGCTCAAATCTGAGAGACCCCTCTCTGATGCAATATCTTAGATTAACTCTTACAACCTGTCTATTTGTGAAAGCTGCTGTCACTTTTCTACCCCTTTTCTATTGTATGTAACAATTTACAAGAACTGCTGTATGACTTTTATAGGATATAATTCAGTGATCATATCTCTGCCAAAAATGCCATTCAAGCCTCAGGCAAGGTTGTATCTGCTCTTAAACTTTATCTTTTTTAACATTGGCATTACCTAGCTCAACCTCTCTTCTATGCTGTAGTGCCAGATCAGTGCTAAGTGTCCCCTTTCCCTTCGTTTGTCCTTACTGATACTTGTGCATTAGACTGGTCTTCAGATGAGCCTGGACTCTCTTCAAGCTCTGTGATTCATTAAAATCTAAGACGTCAGCATGAGCCACACAGAACACGAGGCACATCTGCTGAACAATCATGTTTTGAGCTCAGCTATCTGAACTTGCCTTGGGCTATTGCAAAGCGTGGCACTTGATTATGAATAATGGGAATAGAAAGAGTTGTCTAGATGATACTAGTGTAGCTGAGGTACACAAGTACACTCATGGATTTATTAGTGTAGTCAGTCAAAAGGTCAACAGAGAAAAGAATGCCAGATACAGAATGGTTTTTCAGTCTTGAAATTCAGTCCACATCATTCTGTTTAATGTATCTCATGTCTCCATTCCAGAAAACCTGCTTCCAAGTTGGGTTTATTAACACAGGTCAAAATGTCACACAGTACGAAACAAACCACTATGTAGAGAAGACATTTTAGCATACAAAAAGCCAAGTTAACCAGCAACAGCCTATATCAGTCCGATTGGCGTCTTATACTCTGGCAGCTGAGTCCATCCCTGAACGACTGTTTAAGTGAGTTGTCCACCAAAAGTACAATCCTAAATTGTCCATGAATAATCCATGAATTCAGGGCACTTTGGAAGCTGGTGCCCTAGTTGCTAAATCAGTTATCACACAGATGTTGAAATAAAAAAGTGAACTTCTGGAAAGAAACAGTACTCCTAGAAGCTGGAAAAATCAATAGAAAGGTTACAAAATGCAATGTTCATTGGGTTGGTTTGTTTTTTTTTTTCCAAACCTGAATGTCATTGTATTAAAAAAAAAAAAAAAAAAAAAAAAAAAGAAAGAAAGAAAGAAAAAGACTGTGAGATTATTTAGACATTCAAATTATTTTCCCGTTTTATATGTAAACAAATGCTAATGAATTTGGTAACTTTTTTTTAAATTATGTTATGGTGTCTGCTGGACTCTGCACGCATTTCTAAGTCATCATTTGTATTCTTGTTCTGTTGAGAAGAGCTAACAAATCTAATTTAGCCTGGAGCAATTGTTTCACTGTTCCAGTTCAGTGAGAAGTTTTAGGTTTGGAAACTAAATTAGATTTTGTAAAATATAAAGTCCAAATACTGAACAAATGATCATTCTGTGGTACACAGCTATCTGGTAAGAAAAGCTCTGAAAAAGAATAATCTGAAAGTTTCTCTGTATTTCAAACCAAAAAAGTCCAAGTCTGATCAGTATCACCAACTCTGTCTATAACAAACCATCAGCAATATAACTCTTGGATAATTTACTGGAGCTATTAATATAATCATGGAAACACAATGTATTGAAACTGTATTTATACTGTCTGCATAAGTTGGTTGCTTTATTCATTGGCTGAAATTTGGCAGAGATCACAAAATCATTTGGTAGAATAGTACTTCCTAGAAAGGTTTACTAGGAAACATCTTCATGGAAATTGCACAGTCGATCTAAAATGCATTACCAAGTATCAGCCTCTCTTCACCAGAAATTAGGCCAGCTTCTTTCACCTGTCTGTTCACATATGAAATATCCTGGTGAAGTTCTGCATTGAGACAGAGAGATTTTTATCACTGGCTCATACAATTTCCTAAGACATTTGATCAGAAGCTTTCAGGTACTTTCTGAAAAACTTTGAAAATAAAAAGCAACAAGTGAAGAATGAAAATTGTCTGCTTCCTACTACAGTTCCTATAGGGTGTTTCATGGTCTTGGATGAGATATCTATGTGAAAAGACATCAAATTGTTTGGTATCAAAAGTTTAATATTGACTTAGTAATGACTCACTGGAAATTGTGCTGAAATTTATATTCTGCAATCTAAGTAAAAATGTTTAAGTGCATAACTGAGGAAAAATTAAAGGCTTGATATGGTGGATATCAATTTTACAGTCAGTCTGAGGGAATTATGGAATGCTGTGTTTCATAAGTGGCAAATATCTAGTTCAAGTATCAGCCAGGAATGTGGTAAGTTTCCTATTTGAGTTCCTTGTCCAACCACTATAGGCCTGAGAAAAAAACATCCTTTGCAATGCAGCTGTGTATCTGAAGGGGAAAAAAAATCTTTTATAAAGCATTAAAAATTGTTAAATACTAAAACATATTTGTTCCAGCAGAGAGGCTCAAACCATCATAGAGACTGCTATTTTAAAATAATACAAGGATTCATAGGTTACATTTTTTGGTTAGGTTTTGATTGTTTATTTTTGTTTATTTTCCCAGAGAGTATTCTCCTAAATTAAATGCAGGGTGCTTGCAAGAGCTAAGGAAAATGCCATTTATGTTCATGTACAGAAGAATATATCTGCTGCAAATGCTTATGATACCAGTTATAAGATGAGGAAGAAATCTTTTCCACAGGAAAAGTCCTTGGCATGCATACCTCCAGATTAAAAAATATTTAAAAGATAAATAATAATGACTACAATTCCAAATAAGCATTGACTTGAAATAGGTTGGGGTTTAAGATTGATTCAAATGTTCCGTTGATGATGAATGAAACAATTTGTTCATTTGTTCTTTGTACTGCAGATCCGTGAAACTTAATCCTACAGTTTCAGTAATTTCAGAATTATTAAGCCCAGAGAAGTGCAGTCATGCTGAAAGTGGAATTCTAGAAGTTAATAACTTATAAGTGGTTTTAAGATTAAGAATTATATTTGCATAAATCAGTAATTATATTAGATAGTAAAATGTTACGTAAAATTTTAAGGGATTACTCTTTCTTTTTTGTGGAATTGCCAAGCGTGTACATTAGTTTTGAAATACAGCCTAAGCATTGACAGTCTCACTAAAACTTCTGATTCTTGACTCCACAAACTTCAACATCTTTCCTATTTTTAGAAAGAAACAGGATACTGTAAGTAAAGCCTACAATAATTTCATTGGTCTACCATGTTTGAAAAATCATGGCAAATAGACAAAGTCCCCACTGACTGGAGAAAGTGAGTGTCACACTCATTTCTGAAAAGGATAATATGGAGGACCTTGGGTAATATTGACCAGTCAGCTTCAGCTCTGGGTCCTCTGAGAACACAGAATAGATCCTGCTGGAAGACGCACCAAAACATATGGAAAACAGGAAAGTGATCAGAGACAGTCAATATGGGTTCACCAAGGCCAAATTATGCCAGATTGATTCAATGGCAATCTCTGAGCCTTTAATATTTGGAGTATTTCCCAGGTTTTGGATGCATGTGCTTATCCTAAGTGGCTGCTACCTGAGTTTCAGGATGGATCTTCACATTGACTTGTTTGATCTTTTTTCCAGTAGGAAGATGACATGCTATGGAAAAGGGCAAAACGATGCATTCAGTAGGTCCCTTGAATTACATCGACAGGGAACAAAATCTTGGGACACGTGCACATGACTCACAGTTAGGGAAAGCCCTTGAAAGTTACTGGCAAACTCATGACAGTAATTGACATCATATCTTCAAAATATTTAAAGTTTTAAGATCTGTTTTTCAGAGGAAAAAAATGAGTTTAAGTTTTAAAAAAAAGTCAGATTTTGTCTATTAGAAGTCAGCAGACATTATTGTAGTTCCACTGGAAATGAACTTAGCCCATTGTGCTTTTCCCTGGCTTAAAGGCTAGACTACTAAAAGCCAATAGGTCTATTTTTGATCAGAATCAGACTTTGAACCTCATACACTTCTGTTAACTTCAATGGATTTACTGTATTTTTGTATAATGGAGATTAGAATTGGTCTTGTGGTCTGAATGTAATTTAAAAGAATTATGCAGAAAGACAAGGCAAGTAAAGCTCCTGTCAAAAGGTTAGAAAAAATCAATTCACAGTGCAGAAAAAAAAGTAGTAAAAAGAGTATTAAGACCACCAAAAGTTAAAATGTCATTTTGATATGGAAGAGAGGAATTTTACTGAGAAACTGTGTTATGTAGCACAAGCTATCTGTATGAATAGGCAATCAGCCTCACAACTGTTGGAAGATTGTGGTGCATAGTTGTGTAATGTAGAACTTTTTTGCATCCTTGGAGTAAGTCTGGCCCTTCTGAGTTAATTACTCTCTTTTAATATGTAAAGTGTGAAAAAAGACTCCAAGGCTCCCTTTCCACTTAAACATAAACCTTTAGTTTTCTTTTCTGGCCATGTATTTGACAGTTAGGTCCTTTTGCTGAGATTAAATCAGTAATATTTTTCATTTATTTTCCTTTCTGTTGTTGCAATTGATTTTTTATTTCAGTTAGACATTTATATATTATGGGAAAATGTCTATTATGAAATTATTTTCTTAAAATATGTTTCATCATAAATCATCTAATGATGCCAAAAAAACCTACTACTATCTTAAACTTTCAACATTTTTTACATATTTTCTTAAATATTTATGGAAGTGTATCCTTATTTCAAATAATTTGGAGTTTTTTAATATTTTCAAATGGATTTAAATTAGGCATCAGAACTTAAATGCAGTCAATGCCTTAAAATATTAGTAATAAAATACATGTAACATTGATTTTTAATTCTAACACTTATCCTGACTGGATTGATAATACAGGGTTTTTTTTTTTTCTGTAAGATTAATGTAAGTATCATATTAATTCCTTATTGTATAAAGCTCAGGTTTCAGATAAAATTTAAATCTTTATGTCACTTTTATATGAGACTGTCTCTGTCTCTTTCTAAACCTAACAGCTGGCAGGAGAGTCTAGTACTTAAAGCACCATCTTAATGTTAGTATTATTCCCCATTTTTATTCAAAAAAGAACAGAACCCTCTCTACCCTCTGATAGCTCTAGAACTCAATAGGACAAAATGTAGTTGTTTTAAGTCCTGAATGAGCTTCACTTTGGGTAAATTATATCAGCTAGAGGAAAGCCTCTATATTCAAGGACACCACATCATTAGGATAGGTCTTGAGTTCCCATCATGGAACTTTCAGGAACTCTTCAAATTAAGAAATCTACATAAAATTCATTTCCAATGGAAAGGATTGCCCTCTGAAATACATAAATTCTATTTTTCAAGATATCTATTAAAATAACACAGAACTGTGTGCCAAGAAGACTTTAGGGCTAGCAATCAGGGAATTTGTATGGAACCACTTGATTTAATTTAAAGTGTTTTATGGGATACATTGCATGGCTGCCATGTATCATCACTTTTTTGTGTTTTTTATTGAACTCACCATCATCAATTTTGATGAATTTCACCTCATTGTTGATCACACTTATTATCAGTATGTTCAAAGATGGCTCCATTGTTACTTCTAAACATATTCTGAGCAATGAACAGAAGGTCAAATATCAATTTATCTGAAGTAGTTGCCAGAAATGACACTTGCAGTCTTGTGAAAACATTGAAAATTTCATAATGAAAAGGTCATAACATGTTATCAGACACTTTGCAGAGGGAACCAAAACCAATTAAATTTTAGTTTTAAAAAAAATCATTGAATAGTAATATTACCATAGCCAAGGATATGAAGATTTTCAATACCAACATAAAGTAACAATTTTAAATCAAAATTAATACATAGACTGCTGTGATCTTTCTTCCAATCACAAAGCTCTTATTTATGTCAAATAAGAAAGACACTAAAGAATATAATTCCTGGAATATTAACCTGGAAGAGTCCTCAAGGATCATCTGGTTCATCCTTTGTTGTGAAAAGTACTCTGGACAAGATGACCCAGCATCCCACCTGAGTATTATCTGTTCAATGCTGGGGAAGTGTCCAGTGTTGGGGAAGATGAAATAATGTCTAAATCTAAACATATGTTACCTGACCCTGAGCAAAGAGGAGTCATAGATTCTGCACCTGTATTCTCCAAAAAAACCCCTGCAAAATCTGTCCTGCAGCTGACTTTAAAGATACTCACTCATTAGATCAAATTAAGGAATTAATCTCATTACAAATAATTGGGTGTTTTTTGGGTTTTTTTTGTGTGTATAATACTTCCCCATCCTATAAACACATTCCACTTTTATCAGTAAATCCTCCTCCCCTACCCCACCAACCAACAAACTAAAATATATGTTCTATTGTTTTGCTTATCTTCTAACAGATTCTTTCTAAAAGTTTAAAAATAAACATTTCTTATAATTATAGCCTGACACCATTGTGAAGAGTTAAAATATCCACAAAAGAAATGCATGTTAGAGGAGTCACAATATCCTTAAACACTAATTAAAATCTGCTATGTCACTTTACGTTTATACACCAGTTTTGACTGATTTCTAACAGGCAGGTGCCTAACTGGTGCGTAACTATTGTAGATACCAGTTTCATACATTTTTTAAAATTATTTACATACATTTGGGAAAAAAATCTCATTCCATGGACATTAGTAATAGATAGTCATAGATAAAGTAATAGAAATCTAAGTTTAACCCCACACTTGTTGGCTACAGTTTTTCCTTTTATCATCACTGCCAGTGAGGTGAATAAACAGTCCTATTAACAGACACACCAACATGTAGTTGATGAATTTAAAGTATTGGTCTGTATTTTTCTTTCCCTTATCACATGATGTGTAATTAAACTAACTGTGTATGGTTAAGTAGAGTAGATATGGTGTTGAACACCAGAGAGGCTTCACATACCTCCTGTCCTGACTGCTACAGGACAATAACGTGCCTGCAGTTATAAGAGATCCACTCTCCCTTTCACCTTTTCTTTGAAAATTACATTAAAGGTTTCCCTGTAATTTCTCTATATTTTACTACACAGATTGCTTTTCTAACACATGTTAAAACACACATGTACTCAGAAAAAAAGCAAAAAATTATTTTCAGAATTGAAAATCTGAGCAGATTTTTCCATTTTTGTGAAGAAAAGGAACTCTGGTATCAGAGGAGAACAAGTTTAGAATTTTCTCTCAACTGCATACAAATATTATTTTGCATTGCCTTTCCTTGACTAAAATATAGAAAATAAAATTATTGTAAAGGCAGGTTTGACTTCATGCACGTATTTCCCAATATGAAGCAGAATTCCAATAAGAAACATGGTAAAAGCCAAGACCTGCATATAAAAATACAGTATAAATTACTCCTTCATCTGAATATATCTCCAGGAACAATACACACAATTATCCATTCTTTCTTCAATATGCAGTTTTCTAACATTATTCAATATTGTTCCTAATGCTTCTACTATTTCTATTATCACTGTGCAAGTAAAGATTGGATTCTATTTTTAGTTCTCATCTTGAATTGCTTTTTGAGTCTGGATAAGGTACCTGTCTTTATTTCTTCTTCTTTTAAGAGAAAAAAATTATTATGAATAATGGCTTCCTTTGAATACTGACTTTCTTTTGAACAATGCTCTGCAGATGAAGCAGCATCATGGCTTGACCTAAAAGTCTAGTGAATTCATAAGAAGCTTTTTATTAACTTCAGTGAGTTTTGGGTTAGACTACTTATGTTAAAATGAATCACACTGAGCAACCAACTATTTTTTTTTGGGAAATGTCATCAAATTTATACTTGAAATTTTATTCATATTATTGTTTTATTACTCCCTTTCAAATGATTACAGTTCAAGTTTTAGATTCCAAATTGAATGCCACATATAACTGACCACCACAGAGGAAAAAAAGAAAGTTGATATGTCCTAAAAGGTTATTTGAAAAACCAACTAAATTTGAATGGATCAAGATAGTGCTGTCACTAAATACATAATCAAAAAAACCTCAAAAAACCAAAACCAAAAAAATACAAAAAATTGGGGTTTTTTTAACTGGAGCAAAATAAATTTCAAACCAAAAAATGGAACATAGGATTGTGTTTCAGCACATATTGTCAAGTTAACTTTCTAAAGAGTTGGACAGATTGGTTTCAAGTGAAGAATTCTCTGCTAGGTTATGTTACTTTCTGGTTTTTCTTGTATCACAGAGATCAGAATTACCCCAATAGATTTATCGGGATTATAACACTGGTGGATATTGGGTCCACGGTGGACATGCACAGGCTGTGGGAGACAGCCTGCTTCATCATGGTCTTCCCATGGGCTACGGGAGAATCTCCGATCCAGTGCCTGAAGCACCTCCTCCTGCTCCTTCTTCACTGATCTTGGTGCCTGCAGAGTGGTCTCTCTCACGTTCTCACACCTCTCCTCAGCGGTAGTTGTTCAGATTTCCCTCTCTCTTCTTGAATTCATTATCCCAGAGGTGCTGTCACTGTCGGGCTCAGCCTTAGCCAGTGATGGATCCATATTGGATCCAGCTGGCATTGCCTCTGTTGCGTAAGGGGGAAGGTTCTGGCAGCTCCTCTGCTACAAAAAAACCCCAAACCAAAATCACAAACCCACGAAAGGTGACACCTGTGCTATTTGATCCTTTAACTGAACATCTTCAGCTACTGCAAGTTTAAAACAGAGAGTACATATAAGCAAAATGCTAAAATGTGATCAAGCTGGTTATGAAAGAAACAAGTAAAAAAGAAATTAAATGGACTGCATTTAAATGATGCAAATTCACTAGAAGTTCAAGACTCCTGATCAACCAAAAAAAAAAAAAAAAAAAAACCAAACCCATAATCTAAGAAAAAACAGATGTGTCATGTCTAAAAAGTCAGCTATTTTTAATTTACCTTGTGGGTAATGTCTTTTGATGGATAATACAGGCAATAGAATTTTATTCCTAATTTTTAAAAATGTTTTGAATTAACTATTTTTATATTTTTAGAAGCAGATTTCTTGAATAAACATGGTATAAGATGGTAATCGAGTATATTTACTTTCTGAAGAAGATCAGCTGAATTTGTTTGTTTTTTTCGTTTCACTTTAACAAGGATGACAAGAATGCTAGCAAAGTAGATCAAATGAAGGTGTCACGAATTTACCCTTTTCATCCTCAAAGCAGTTATGTAATAACCTAGTTTTATTTTACTGAAATATCCAATTATTGTTTCTTCTTTTTATGAATTTTCAGTTGACATCAGCAACTGACATAAAAAATCACTGTTGTAGAATCTATAAAAGAAGCTGTGAGGCACTGCATAAAATATCTCAATTATCTGAATGTTCTGTCCTATAAGGAAGAATTGTTATTTAAAATCTGTACCTATCAGAGTATATAAAATAAAAAAAGAGAAATTGGTCACTGAATGTGGAAATTAATATTTGATGGCAATCACTTTGAATCACTGTGAATAGAAGCAGCAAAAAAAAAAAAAAAAAAAAAAAAAAAGTGTGGTGTCTGTGACTGAGCCCTGCATTGATTTCAAACTGCAGTTTCCAGACAACTTTTAAAAACATTCCTCTGTGTGGCCAAACAGCTAGAGGCATCACTGGCATGTTTGAAAAACTTTTCTTTCTGACTGAACATAATAAATGCATAGGGGCTTACTGGGTATAATGTCATGCTCAAGAGAGCTAAGTAGTACAGGCAGGAAATTTTTCACTTTCTTGAGTTTTTTATATTAAAAACACTATCCTAAGATACTGAGGCAGAGGAATGGCAGTGAATTTAAGACAAAATTAAAGAAAATCTACTAGAGTAATTTTAATAACAGCTATGACATGATCTAGTGCTGGAGATATCTCAGATCCATAAGAGATTGGAGTTAGAAATCCCAAGTGAGTGTAAAGTTAAATTTTCATACTTCTTCAGTTATTAATAGAATCTTCTCTTTAGAGCTGACATAATTTATAAAGCACATTAGATTTTTACACCATATTTATATAACAAAATCAGTGAAAATAACAAACAAACATGTTTTATTAGGGTAAGGAAGAAGCTAAAAAAAGAAATAACTCCTTAGTATGTCTGGATCATTTCCACAGTACTGCCATATGGCAGATTCAGTTAGCATGCAGCAAAGCTGCGATAATTTGTGATTCTTTTAGGCAGATCTGGCAACTGTTTACTAAAGATAACAGAAACTAACCTTTCAGTAAATATGGTGCTATACTTCAGCATACACAATCTCCGAGTGGTCCTAAGTGTCTCAGGGGTGGAAAGAGGTTCAAGTGGCTTAAAATGACCACGGTTACTTTTTCTCAATGGCCATGGCCAAAGAATGACTGAAGCTTCCTTTCTGCTCTCTTTGATATGAAGAAAGGTAGGTGAAAGATGTCTAAGTGTAACCCTGTGTACACAGCTGAGGAAAGAAGAGGTGACTAAGTTGTCAAATGCAATGAAATCACAAAAACAGGACTGCTAGGTCAGTAAGTATACACTGTGCCTTAAGAAGGCTAATATAGGAATAAATAAATTTGAAAAAACCCCTGTAACTCACTAATGGTTTTGCATAAGGCAGCTCTGAAGTACATATGACTGCTTATATAAAAAAGATTCATCCTGACCCATGCTATTGATCGCTTTATAAGGTTCTAGTTCTGTCACAGTTCAAACCATAGATTTGTACTTTCCTAATCTTGTATTCTTGCTGGTGGTAGGACTAACACTCTGCTGACCAAACAAATGAGGCAAATTTTAGAAGCAAACTTATCAGAAAAACTGAACCAAGGTAACAAAATACTTTCTGAAAATGGTGATTGTGTTAGTGCAAGGAAAGTAAGCAAAATCATGATATGGATCTTTAATTCAGAATTATTTTCCAGAATACACTGTGTTAAGATGTACCCATCAGTTATCCACTTAAAAATGTGGAAAACTATGGTCAGTTCTTATATATCCATTCCATAATTCAGAATAATTCAGGCAATATTCATAATTATTATCTATTTTTTTTGGCATTATAAAGCAAAAAAATCCTTGTACTGCATTTTTTTGCCAGTCTTCCATAAACGTGCAACCAAACTTCCCCAATTTTAAGGGATAGCAGAGGTAATAATAAAAAAAAAAAATAGTGTCTTATTTGCTTGATATTTTGCTTCTATATCCAAGCTTTCATGAGATATACATGTAGAACATAAAAAAGCAGTATTTTAGACTGCTTTTATGTCTTGTTTATGTCACAGTCTCCAGGCAAATAAAGACTAATTTCTATTTATAATAGAAGTATTGATATCTCAACATGTAACACTGATAATTATTCCTATGACTAGTTGAGTGCCTATCAGCACAATATTAAGGGACTTAAAGATGCTTAGGAAGTGGACTTTCAGTTTGAAAATGTCATAACGTTTCTCTGCCATGGCCCAGTGTAGTTGAGCATCCAGTGTACAAGAAGTCTGATGCATACAGTCTAAGGATGTTCTGCACAAAGTCTGCTCACATGCTTCTTCCGAGGTTTGAATCAGTAATTAAATAGAATAATAATTTGATAGACCAGTGATTTTCAATGTTTTTTTCTTTCTTTTTCAAATTTGCAGATAGGTAAAATACTTCAACTGGAGAAGCAGACCTTTGAATAGGAAATTTTAAGTCAGTCAAAAAAAAGCTTATTCACCAGTCACCTTTCACATTTCTCTTGATGTTACCTGATTAATGTTCAATTCAGAAACTAAAAATGTAAAGCCTCTGTGGCTGATGTTGTAGAGCAGCTGAAGAAAAATCTACCCTTAATAAATATATTGTAAATTTTGCATTAAATTCAGCAAGGTGATAAAGACATATGAGTTCAGAGAATAGGAAAGTCATAAGGCAAAAACAGATGTTTGTGGGTCATTTCACTCACCTTCAGGACAGTAGCTATTCTGAAGATTCTATTTTCTGGTGAAATAATGGATTACAAGAGGGATTTCAAGCAGATCAATGGTATTTCTTTGCAGGTATTTGTGGGAAATCATCCCAGCCAGAGTAAAATAACAGGCATCTATTAAACTTTGTTTACTTTATGTTTACAATATGCACTGCATTACGATGTAGTTGCTTCAGCAGCGTGTCTTCTAGTAGCAATAATGGTTCTAGTATTTTTTATTGAGTGTTTGTCATTTAAACACTAATTCAATTGCCTTTGCAAATATTTGTTTTCTAGATGTTACCAGGAAGCTCAGCACAGTACCTGTTTTGAATCAAATCAGGTAATCCCTACCATTTCACTCAGTGTCTTCCACAGGATTACTTGAAGAAGTAAGCTTTAGGTGTGGAATTTAACAACCTAGGGACTCTGTCTTATTAAAAATCCTTGGTTAGCTTTTGTCTAAAAAAACTCAATGTCTGAGTTCAGATTGAACTAAATAAAGTCGCTAAATTTTTTTTTTTCTTAGGATGTTGAGCATATACTTTGATCTCATGTTTCAACCACTTCCTTGTTTTTAATATTACAGCTTCTACAACCAGGTATTTTTGTGAGGTTAATAATCATCAGGAAACATGATTCTAAGAGGTTCTGCAAGTGTGCATGTTGGCAAATGTCACGCCTGTATACAGCTAGTTTGCAGATGTTCTGCAGTTTCCTTAAATACAAGAACAGCTCTTAGAGCAAATCCAGACTCTGCAATCACCTGCCCTGCAGATGCTAATTATCTTTAATGGGACTTGGGAGTTCATGACAGCAACACGTTGATGTTCAACTTAATTCAGTGTATGACATCTTGCCTCTATATTCATCAGTCATACAGTTTAAAATTAGAGGAAAGGATCAGCTTGTGACCTTCTAAAAGACAACTTTCTTGGCTAAAATTAAATCAGAAAAAATACTCCATTTTCATCAGTAAATATTTTTCTCCAGTCCTTGTGTCTAACAATGAAACCTAATTTCTCATTTGACTTCACTTTTTACTGTTCAAACACTGCATTTTATTTAGATTTTTCCCTCCTAGATTGAAGGTCTAGTCAGATTCCGTCTTTTCTCTTCACTGAGAAGTATATATATGAATTACAATTTAGTGATAAAATTCACCAGAATCATGTAACATTCTTGAAATAATAAAGTACTATGAAACATCAGCATTCATAAGCTGGTTCACTTACCTTCTTAAACCTAGGTACAGTGTCTTGCCAAGAATCACAGAATAATTCAGTTGGCAAAAGATTTCCAAGATTAGTGAGTGCGACCTTTGATGGGTCACTTAGACTCTAGCACTAAATGCTGCACCTAGATGTTTCCTGAAGACCTCCAGAGATGGTGACAGCCTGGGGGCAGCCCCTTCCCATGCCTAACAACCCTTTTCATGAAGAAATTCTTTCTGACATCCAACCTGAACCTCCTCTGGCACAGCTTGAGGCTATGTCCTCTTGTCCTGTCACTGGCTGCCTGGGAGAAGAGGCTGACCCCCACCTGGCTACAACCTCCTTCAAGGTAGCTTTAGAGAGCCATAAAGTCTCCCTGACCCTCCTTTTCTCTAGGCTAAATAACCCCAGGCCCCACAGCTGCTCCTAATATGACAATCTCTAGGCCCTTCACCAGCTCCCTTGCTCTTCTCTGGACACACTTCAGCACCTCAATGGCCTTGTTGAAGTGAGGGGCCAAAACTGAGCACAAGATTTGAGGCGTGACTTCACCAGGGCTGAGTAGAGAAGTGCTTAATTGAACAGATCTGTCACATAAAAAATCTCATAAACCTGTAGAAACACACTGCAAACCAGTATAGTTTTGTACAGAAATAATCTACTCAGTAACATGTGTTGCTTTGTTCTTTGATATGATAGTTAATGTTGAGATTATTACTTTGCAAATACCTGAATAGATATCTGCACATTTCCATAGGGTTTTACATTAATGTTTTCTCTTAGTGCTTCCATTACAGAGATATTAAAAAAAAAAGGAAAAAAAAGGCAGATTTTATTTAAATTCTGATTGGAATTTATGTATTGTACATACATTTCAGCAGTTTAATTAAACAATAGATTCCATTCATAGTCTTATTTTTTGCTCTTGAATTTTTCAAACTGTATGAGAAACTAAAAAATATCTTCTTTTATATATCTGAAGATGGACATAATCTACAGTATTTGCCTGTCATCATAGGGAGAAAAGCCTTGGATATCTGTATTTCTTTATGAGCTTGCTTTTAAACTAACACCCCTAGGCAAGCCCATTAATACCTTTACAAGAGTTAACTGGCACAGTGGAGCAAATCACCTAGTTTAATTCAGAATTCAATGTAATTCATGATGCCTTCATTGCTCTGTGTTTGGGACAACTAATTAATCAAACTCAGCTTATGTTGTTGAAATGATCTGACTAAATAGGATTTAAACTGATTATAATTTTTAAAATAGAATCTCATTACCTGGGTAGATTTGACAGAATGTTTATGTCTATGTTTGAATTGCTAATGTACAATTAGAAAAGTAATCATGTAAAGTATTAGAACACTATGTACTCTGAGAATTATTTATTACTCCTTGAGTAGCCTCTCTGATATAAAAATAATTTTCCACTAATAAATGAAAAAAAGCAGAATTTCAGTATCACATTTACAATACCTTTTTATAATGAACATACAGTCTATATTGAGCTACTTTAAAGAAAATTCAAAATGCATTGCTAAAACGGAAAAGAAATGGAGAAAATACAAACTGCAAAGGAATTTAATCTGTTATGCTACAAGGTCGACTTTTTGATGATTTGTTTGGAAGCAATAGTTTCTCCAGCATATATATATAGTAAGTATCTCTCTGAATTATATGACCGTGTTTTGAACTGCATATACATACCCACCACCACACACAGAGACACAGAGAGATCATGAGAGATGGGATGAGAATTCCAGCATCTTGTGTTTTTTTGTGGTGGTGCATCCTTGCTCTCCCCACTCCTCTTCCCTCTTGCTAAACCCTTTTGTGCCCTTATCTTTTGTAATCATATCATTTGCATCTTTACCCTTTTGCATTCCTTGCATTCTTGTAAATCATTCTAAATTAATTGTAATCCAATTTTCTTATGCATGCATCCTCTATGTAGTAAGTAATAGAGTGAACCTTGCCATTAAACTCTGTTAAAGTCATACTTTCACAAATTCATATAAAATCTGCTTTTTGTCAATACCTTTGGTGATGATTCTCTAAGTGACCTAAGCACTCATTCAGAACATGTATGGAGCAGTGGATCTAATCAAACCCAGCTTGATTTGTGATGTGCTGTGACATGTATGGAGAATGTAGCAGAATCCTGAGCTAAAAATAATTTCAGATTAAAATAACCTGGCAGATTTATTCCAGTGGCACAAATAGCTGGAAACAGCTACTGAGTCCATGGTACAAGAGCAGTCTACAGAGTCAATTCAACACAAAGACCTTCCTGAATCAGTTGGATGTTAAGCCCTCAGCACCAGCCATTACCTGTTTCACTTTACAGATGGACAGTTCTTGCCAATGTAGACACAACCATTCTTGTTCTGCAGTCAGTCAATAGGCTTCACACACAAAGATACAGCTTCCCCTTGGGTCAGCAGCCACGACTGGCAGTGCAGAGAGAAAGCATTTAATGGGTACTCTGTACTGGTAAGGATCATTTTCTACATTATTAAATTGTAAGAAGAACCCCTAGAATAATTTTCTTGCAGGCCAAAGAACATTTCCCAAGGCTTTGAGAGTGTATTTCAGAATTTAGCTCAAAACTCTTGATCTTTGGTTTTGAGATGCAAGGCTGGTTGTAGGGCAAAGAGACAAGTGCATTCAATTGCATGAATACAGATATTCCCATTTCAGATGGCCTCAGTGCCTGCTACAGGGACACAGTTTTTCCACAGGCCCATGGTGAGGGTCTGTGGATGCACTTGACATGAATTTTTTAAAGAATTTTTTGATTCAGGTGTATAGTGTACAAAAAAATTACTGTGATTTCTCCTCTCTTTCCATATTTATATGGTTTTCCTCCTTCAGTATTTCTGTCAACTTCACAGAAAAAATCTTTTTCTATGTATAGGCAATGTGATTGCTTAATTTTTTACTGTATTTGCTACAAAAAATTTTCAGGAAGATGCTACAATCTTTTCCTTACAACTTGATTTAGGGATTAAAAAAAATGGATGAAAGGATGCTTCTTCTCACAATGTCTTCCCATTTCTCTTTGAAATAAACTAATTCACATATGCTTTACTAATTAATTATTCGGAATCAATACTAATTCTAAGGAATGTATTTCCAGCAGCTAACATACTGAGAGTAGAAATCAAAATATAAAAGTCTTTAAAAGAATGTCATAAAGTCTTTTTTTTTTTCAATTTAAATAATAACAATAATAGGTATTATAATAATAAATCTCTGATCATTTACTCAAGGCTTCCAGTAATTCAGCCATTCTAAATTTGGCCTGAGATATAAAGCCAAAGTGATTTGATTATGAAACAAGAATTTTATATCTGTAATAGTACTGATTTTCTATTTCAAGTAAACTTTTACTTTCTAAAACCTTTTTTTTTTCTCTAATACTTCTTCTCATCAATTTGCATAACTTAGGTAATTTCCTGATGTTACATTTAAAATAAATAATATATTTGAGCATCATTATTGTCACCAACACTACAATATAACATGAATGACACAATAATGAAATCAAGTAATGTCCAGGAAAAGAAATCTTAGTCTCAATTACACAGTGTTAGATATCTTTCTTCTAGTAAATAATGAGAACTGTCATTGACCTTATTCAAGTCACTTCTCACATTTAAGGTACTTTTTCATTTAACAGGTTGGGTCAATTCACAAGATTTAATATTGACTAAGATGTCTGTTCTTATTGGCAAATGAATAAACTCTTCACTGCTAAAGCTGACAATAGAACTGCTTGGATTCCTCCAATTTCAGATTTAGAACCCTTCAATTACTACTTCTTACTACATTCAGTAGACTTAATTGTGGTATTTGTTTAAAAGCTCAATTTAATTTAAAAATGCATCTGTTCTTTACTGCCATTCTTAAACAGCCATATATATTTACTACAGTATTTAGTGTTAGATATGAAAACTGGTAATGCAAAATAATGGCTGTCATATGAACAACTGAGTTTCTTTTTTATCTTAGTGTGCAGAAATCCTCTAAGTGAACAAAATACCAAACCCAATTAGCACTGAAATATCTTTTACTGTCTTAGATTTTGGAAAGGAGAATCAGAAGCCCGCTGAAAAGGTACAAATTTGTAAATCTTTCCTACATTTCCAGTCACCTGCCACAACCATTTCTTAAATAAGAACAAATGTATTTGGAGACAAAGGCTTTCTGTAGTCCCATACGCTTCAGTCCAATGTTTTTAATATTTGCATAATAGTATCCAAGATATATAAACTACCAATCGAGTAATACAGCACTGTGTGTATTCTTCGGTTTAAAAAAGTAAAGATTGTGCAAAAGATGGAATAAGGAATCCTGTAAGTGCAACAGAGTATTTTCCAGAGAGCATAACTGAACAATTGTTCTGTGTTTGAAGAACAGTCATACTTCTGTGCCCTTCCTACCACAGATGGCTCTGCCATAGTGAACAAGAGCAAAAATGTGTGACTGTCTATAGAAGCAAAGGTTAAGCATAGGTTGGCAGAGTTCAGTGCACGAGTTTTTCACCTACTGGCTGCTTCTAGCACCAAACTTAGATGAAGTTCTTGAATCCTAAAGTTAGAAGTTAATGTTCCTCATTTAGTAAATAGGAAAAAAAAAAAAAAAAAAAAAAAAAAAAAAAAGGAGAAGATGGTGCATCCAGAAAATGAACCTAGTAATAAAGGCAGGTGATTAAATTTAGACTGTAAAATCTCTCTGCCATTTTACAGCTTTTTAATATTGAGTTTAAATTAGTTTTTTGAGTCTAGTCATCTACATAGCTAAAACTTTGTTGGCAGCTTTACAAACCATAGGCAATCTGAAATATAGTCAAAATAATTTATTCTTAAAAGAGAGGTTTAACTTCAGAAACATATAGCTTAACTCTTCTGTCATCTTTTATTCTTAATCTGTTCCACAATTATCTTACTTTTATTTGTTCTAATACTTCAGAACATACATCCTTGGTGTTACAAATACACAGCATCTTGTCTAAATTTACGCTCACAAATGTGAAAATTATGAAGTATCTTCAATAAGCAACAACAAAAATATCTCTGAAAATTTTTAATATTTAAATCTTTATCGATCATTAAGAAAATGAACTAAAAAGGAAATTGGTGTCCTAATTATTCTGCTAGGTTTTTTTTTCTACTGTTGAGGGAAAAAAAAGATGAAACTTCTGTTAACACATAATGTTTCAAAATACGATGAAGACATTTTTATATGAACTAACATAACTTCTGATTCCCTGCTATTTGTTATTTCTGTAGATATGAGTATTTTATATAAATAATTTTGAAAGACTTATTTGATTGTCAACATAGAGATAAATAAAGCAAAATAAGTGCAGTACTTAGATGACAGATTTCTACAAGCAGTTTATCCAGCTGACAGATAACTGATGGGTGACATACCCTTAAACTGCACATGTGGGGTGAAGCACCTCGCTGTCTTGCTCAGCCTGGACCCAGACTTCATTATTCACCATCCCACCACATAACATTGTGGGTGGTTTTGATTCAAACGACAGGTGCACAATCAGGATAGGAAATGGTGCTTCATCTCTCTTGCTCTAGATGCATGGAGGAAAATGAGTAGGAAGGAAACCTACTTCAGATTATGCACATATTCAAGAAAAAGTTGTTCTAAACGAGCTTCCCATTGCTATAGGCAGCATTAAACAAATGGTGGTCTGTATTCATGTAGGATGAGGACAAAGGTTATGTTAGGACTTGGAGGTTGAGTCTCTGCTTTTCTTGCAATCCAGTTAATGGGATATTTCACTACTACTGAAAGGCCACAGGCTTTGTGTCAATCTAATAATGTAGGTCTTGGTTCAGCCCTTGATTTTAAAATCTTGGCCTCAACTGATTTTAGATTCTTTTAAGATAAACCTATTGTAAACCCAGCTTTTCCTAAGCTGTGGGGACATGAACTAATCAATGCAATATTTCTGTAGCCAGGGACTGATTTGTCCCCATTTGGTTACTGTCTCTGTCATCAGAAACTTGTGACATTCAGTCTATATCTCTTCTTAGACATGCAGCTAATTTCACTTTAAGTTACCAACAAACCCCCTAAGACATACCTTATGTTCTCTGTTTAGCTTAGCAGAATGTCAATATCTCAAAAAAATAAAAGTTGATCATACGACGGACCTCATAGCCAAGGTCTGTTTTGGGTTATAGAAAAAACAACAGCATTGCAATACTATTGTTTCTTCAACAAAAATTGTTATTTCAAGTAGAACAGGCAGGGTGTTTTCAGAAAGTTTTGTGTTTCAACAGGCCAAAATTGAATGTTTTATTGAAATTTTCTGTTGAAATGCTTTTCTAACCATGTGTATAAAATTTGAGCTTTTTTTAAAAAGAAAAACATAATTTTCGCTGACATTGATATGTTCCTCTTGGATCAATTGGCTCACTGATAAGAGCAGTTTTATAATAAGACTTCAGAGAATAAGACTGGGAGATGCTTCTATAATTACAAAAGAAATGCCAAAACAATTTTTTAAAGAATCGAATATAAGGATGGAAAGAACAGATAGTGGCCCTCAAATCTGTACCCCTGGCAAAAGTAGCATGTAACTATCCTTAAATAAAGGAAAAAAAAAAAAAAAAAAGAAAATAATTAAAGAAATCATTAAAGATAAATACAGAAAATGAAATACCAAAGTATCAAAATAACTCAGTTTTTGAAAGAAAAACTCTGAAATTTGACTCCATAACTTTACTTTTTTCCCATTTTCTAATTTCACAAATGGGACTTTTTAATTGATTGAATCAATAATAATTTGCAAAACTTCTGGTTCCTAGACCAGTGAAAAATGTAAAAATGTTATTTAAATAACTATTAGGTAAAAAATTAATGGAATTAAATAATCAGTGAAATATTTTATTGTAATGCATTGAGGTAAATATATTACTGATATAATGGCATGTTATTTTTATCACAGACTGCAATAAGTGAAGGCAGATGGCACAATTCAAACATTTTGAATTGTAATTTCATGTAATACAGGAGCACTTACAGTACCTAATTCATCAATGCTCAAAAACAGATACAGCAATGAAGTTCACATATACAGCCAATGGCAAATTTGATTAAAAGTCAGTTTTAACAAGGTTTCCATTCTTTTTGCTGTCCCTTGAGGACTGTTGTTCCATTTTAAATTTGCATTTTATTATGCTGTGTGGTTTTACAGTGTTATTAGATTAATTAGCTGATCTTGTTTACCTAGGTTGACCTTTTATTTGGTTTTGGATTCAATATTGAATTCTGTGGATAGAAATTCCAATTGAAATTTCAAAACGAATATACCTTTTCTTTTTAAAAGTAGTTTTTTAAACTATATTTAGTCTACACCAATTGTATTTCTTAGTGAAGTTAGACATTCTTCTAATGAGTTATATATCATGGTCTACAGCAGTGGTTACCAACGCAGTTGCCTTCCTAGTCAAGTGGAAAAGCAAATTGAAATTTTATAGTTCACATATATGAGATTCACAATCTTTTAACATAGCTCCTTTTAGCAATGCAGGAATTTTATTTTCTTCCCACCATTAAACAGCGTGCCATTGCTCAGCTGCTTTAGAGGCAATTAAGTACAATAATATTAAAGTTGCATCACTAACACACTATTTGTACTTCCACTGCTAATGTATTAAAATAGACATCCTATTCCATGATTGTTGTAATCATAATTTTCTCTTAAAATTTACATGTAATAAGGTCACAATTGCATTTTTTTTAATACATAAGAGGTAGACAACCAATGACATAGGACTAAAGAGAAGGTAAGATGTGGTCTTGTGGAAGGTATTCCATTCAATTGTCGAATAACAGGAGATGTGGGGGAATAATTTTGATCACACTGAATTATATCTCTCATACTTGCCCAAAAAACTGTTACCTTTGCCTTTCCTGTGGCATTTAAAAATGAAGTCTATTTTGTCTATTAATTTTCACTAATTTAATAAGACTGAGAGAAGAATTTAAGTTATAGCTGGCACCAGTAGGCAAGTTAGAATTTTATTAAATATAAACTGGTTGACATAAAACCCCAACCAAATAAATTTACAGTGTATTTTGCTCATCATGTTTGCTGCAGATTTTGTGGGTTTTGCTTCCTGAGAAAACTATCGGCTGCACAAGCCTCCCAATCTAAACCTATTTAACTGCTACAGCAAAATCTGGACATGACCTTTTAGTTGCAGTCTTGTGCAGTCAAATTTTAAATCAAATACCTTATTTGGAAGTCTGATTTTTGTGGAAGAAATTAGAAAATTAAGTACAACTTTTTTCAGTAAAATGAAAGGTATATTAGAGCTGTCTTTTTTCCCACCTTTCATTGTCTGGAAATAATAATATAGGAGTAAGTCATCTTAATAGCTGTCATAAAAAATGGTTTGCCGTTTGCCAACAGTCCTACATTTCATTGAAAGTCACAGAAATCAAAATTACTGAAAAGTCCTGAGACAACAAGAAAAAATCTTGTCTTTTCTCCCTCTGTTTTTGAGAAGACAATTTTGAATACAAGAGGAAAAGAACAAGCAGAGTATGTAAAATAGAAAAAAAAGCACGAATAAGCAGTCTTTCCTTTTTCCCCTAGATTCCCAAGAAAAGCAAAAATAAGTGCTGTTCATACAGCTCTTCATTATAGTAACTCTTAATGTCAAAATAGCCAAAATATGACAAACAAAGAGAAAAAGAAAAAGAGACAAAACTACAAAGAAGGTGAGAAGATGAAAGAAACATCAACATAACTACTTTGGTTCTCTTT
The DNA here is from genome assembly GCA_013401135.1 of Cettia cetti. NCBI lineage: Eukaryota > Metazoa > Chordata > Aves > Passeriformes > Sylviidae > Cettia > Cettia cetti. Next base: position 36,858 of record VZUI01049034.1, on the reverse strand, counting down.
GACTGTGTAGAGATCATATTGTAATACCCATTCCCATAACTTGCTGACAACACACTGTGGCTGAGACTGGCATTACGCTGCAGCATATCACCAGATTAACTAGAAAGAAAATCCATCACTGATGTAGACATAGAATCAATATCTGTGAAATCTGACAGAAAAACATAGTATGGAACTCAGCTAATTTAGTACAGAACAATTTCATCTTGGATAACTGTAACAGAGAAAATATCTATCTTAAAATTTTGTCGTGCAAAGTACTTTGTAAAATAGCTTTGAATGGCACAATCATCTGCTGGTTCTTACTATTATCAGGTAAGCAGCGAGATTCTGAATTCACCTCTTAGGTTCTAACAGCAAATTTATACTTTTGGTGAACAATTGCAAAAACCAAAAATTCTTCTTGACCCTACATGAACATTCCAAAACCCCCTCAAAATACTCCGGATCAGAAAATATTTCACAGCCTTGCCAAATGAGCTGGCTATTAATAGTAGTTATTGAATCAATGAATTGTTTAGAAAAGAACTTTAAAATCATCAAAACCAACCATTAACACAATTCTGCCACATCCACCACTAAACCATGTCCCTAAGCACCACATCACATGTTTTTATACGCCTCCGGGAATGGTAACTCAAACACTTCCCTGGGCAGTGAATTCCAATGTTTGGCAATCCTATTGGTAAAAATCTTTTTCCCACTGTCCAATCTAAACCTCCCTTGGTGTGAGTTGAGGCTGCTACTTCTTGTCTTACACTGCGTTCAAGCTATTGATCCCACCAACTTTTTGGGGAAGCATCCCTAATCCCAGTGTGACCATTCTCAGGTGCTTTGTGGTTTTTAACATCTCAATCACTCTTGAGTCTTTCTTGCTACCTGGATCTCCATCCCTGACCTTCACTGAGAGAGCAGGCTGTACCCCCTTTCTCACACAAATTGGATTAATAGCAAGAAGTGGGAGATCCCCAGGTAGTAACAACTTGGAGAGCATTTGTTCCTTTTGGATTTGTCATTTGGTATTTTCAGTTGGTTGGTTAGAATGTGCTTTTAGAGAGACAGAGGTATGGAAATCGTGTTTATTATTTAATCATGCCTGAATTTCATTAAAGTTATCTTTTAAGTTCTGCTTTTACTAATTTGCCTAATATTTGGTTGTTCTGTAGACTTTAATGCACAAATAAAGAGGACAAGTTTTAAAGTGGGGTAAAGCACACCCCACTTTCTCCTTATTTCATCAGAAATTTAGAACTCTGGAAAAGACCTTTACAGAAGCTCAGTTAAATGTACTTTGGTGTAAAGAGTGAATTATTTTCATAACCACCTGTTGAACTCCGTACGGACAAAAGCTAATTTATTTTTTATCTTTTTTATTTCAGAGAATGCTTTTAGGTAATATATTTTGCTTGTTTTCTGAAAGAACAACAAAAAATTATAGATTTGAACAGAGTAACACTTAGCCCTTTTATGGAATACCTTGTACCTGTTAGATTTGTAGACAGATTTTTGTTTTCCTCCTTTTTTAACTTAGTACTCACACAAGACAGAAAATTAGGGTAAGGAGGGACAATGTATAAATACCAGAATCCATAATCTTTAAGTTAGTAGTATGTGTAGCTTCTTTAAGTAGCAATACAAACTCTCAAAAAGCCCAGTAAACTGTAATGCTTTCGCACAAAATCAATTTGTTTTTTGGTACACTAATCTTTGGGCTGAATTAATTTAAAAAGTATTTCTTAATGTTAAAAGTAAGAAGAAGGAAATTATAGAAAATCTTAATTAATAGTAATAGTAATAATAATCCAGTGAAATAGTTATCTGCTGAGTAATAAACACATCTGTTTCTTGTTGCCTATGCATTAATTCAGTATGTATTTGGGGGAGCGTTTATGCATAAATCATCTCCTCATTTGGTTTTCAACACTAAAAATTACTTTTTAACACCTAATTAACTTTTCAAACAACAGATACATGCCAGCACCTTGTTATGATTGGTCCATGGCACAATCAGCTGCTGGTTCCTTTGATTTATAACTGAACTTCGTTTGCTATTTTCAGTGGTTTGATTTATAACTGAACTTCGTTTGCTATTTTCAGTGGTTTGAGTCACTGGTATCTACATACAGCAGTGACTTTTTCAATGTGTTATGTAATTATATGGAACCATCAATTTAATTCACTTGACTCCTTTTATTTGTTTGAATTTTGTAACTAAAGAAAACAAGTTTTGTCCTTTACATAAAGGATTTGATTTATAAATAACTACTTACATTCCTTATGGTTAAAATAGACCAAATTACCAATTAGTCAGAATAGGCACTTGAACTTAGTGTTTGTACAAAGTTTTTAGGAAGGTGAATATAAACTTTTCTGAAACAAGATTATTTATCAATTTGTGAAATCCACTAATGTCTTTCGGCATCTGCCAGTCTGGCTGTGGTACAATACACAGGTAGATGGAAAAATGTTATTTTAAAGATACATATCCAGTAGGTACTATTAAAATATCTAGGGTACACCACTACTGGTGAGAGAATTAATTGCTACAGACCCTTTTCCCCAGCAACTAAAAATTAAAGCATTGATATTACTTGCCTTTACTTTATTAAAACTCTTCTCACTCAAATCCTCTTCTTCCTGCCTTGCCTATTTTTACCTCATGTAAATTCAGATTTTGAATGTTGAGTAATTTGGAAGCAATGAGAACTGGACAAAGTAAACATGGACATGATGTGGGGATGAACAGACATTTAATGTAGCTGGATGTACTACAGCCTACCCACTTCTTCTGTAGTTCCCTCCTGCTCCAGCTATGAAAGTTCTTTTATAGCACTTGAGTACTCATGAAAGAAAATAATAAAATGGAATTAAATTTCTTGTCTCACAAGGTGAATTTGCAAGATAAAAACAGTTCAATAGCCTGCTATCCAATTTATTTATCTTCCAAAATTATTTCAGAGATCTTGCTCTTATATTTTGCATATAAACATTCTATAAGCATAGTGATACTAAAGAAATTCCAGCTGTTGTATAAAATTAATATTCAATTCACCACTGACTGAATCTTTGTTAATGTTCTTGAAATGCAGAGATATCTAGACCTTCAGCTGTATTATCCTCCCATTAAAACAATCATCAGGAAATTCTAAACTCCTGGTTAATGACTTTTTTCTCTTTGGTGGTTAATATAAAAATTTTACCATTTTTTCCCCCTTTATATGTCATGAGGGGAAGACTGAACTGACTTTCCCTTTTAATGAAAAGAAAAAGTGTTTAAAAAAAAAACAAGAAAAAAACCCCTGCTTTTAACTTCCTTTAGGGGGTACCACAACCTTATTTTTACTGTCATTTCCTGAAGGCCTTCAGCAATTTTCCACAAAGACGTTTTAGAAAAGTTGTAAAAGCTAGTCTTGTCTGCTTTTGTCACATTTATGACTTCACTTGTTGTTTGATTTCTTTTTTAACCTTTTGCATTATGGCTTTTGTTTTAGCTTGTGACAAGGCAGAGAGGGGAAGAAGAGATAAGAGGTTGAGTTGCAACTCTTCTGAGCATTGTGAGACTTAAACTCAATGCATGAGGGTATTATTAAGACTATATTTGGATTGACTAATGCTTTTTATCTGTAGTATGCTGAAAGAATTCAGCAGGAAATTAAGTAAAACTGGTGATTTTTTACTCAGTGTTTTCAGGTAGGAAATAAAGCACAAGACAAAATTGGAATTGTTAATTTACCTGACCCTAACAGAAATATAGAAATATGGATTATGAACAGAACACATAATATTTCACTACATTTAGCTTTTTTTTTTTAGGTGATAACATTAGAGAATGATAGAAATATTAATTCAGTTATTCAGTTTCTTTTTGATAAGACTGAAATAACAAAATTACTACTATTCTTCACAGAGATATCCATTCAACAAAAAATTTATGCTTATTAAATTTCCCTTCTTAAGGAGAATTAGACTGAAATTTGAACTCCCTCCCACCTCCCTTTTCAGTCAGGGACACAAAGATAAAATAAATTTCTAATGAAAGTACTGACAGGTGTTATTTCTTTATTTTTGCATTGTCTGTAGCAGAATAATAAGTAACTCCATTACTTTGAATATTGTACCATATTATTAAAGTTGTAATATCCTTGTGAATTCTAAATCTAATTATTGAATTGCACTTCTAAGTAGTGCTTACATCTGAGAAATCAGATAAGAGTCAACAAGGTAGGATAAAACTCAATTCTCTTTCTGACTAGATTAGATTTATAGACTAAACAGAATACATTAAATCAGAGATTTGAACCTTACACCTAGTCTTCAATCAACAGTTTCAGCATATTTTAATGATACTTCTTTAATTGATTACAGATAGTTAAAAAGTTGCTTTGTCTAGTCTCCAAATTCAACTAAATGTGTATGTAAAATTATTTATTATCTCCTTCAGCATACCAAGCAATAAGCTTCAGTCATATTCTAAGATGAATTAATTTCTCCTATTTGTAATATATTTCTTATTTCTTTCCAAAATAAAGAAACGCCATTATAAATTTCAAATTGTAAAAGTTTAAAACCTTTCTTTTATCATTATGTTCCATAGGGGTTTTTTTTGATAATATTGTTTTTTCCTCAGGTAAGTATAAAATATGAACCTTTCAACAGTTAGGTTCAAATACAATTTAATGGGAAAATTTATCAAGAAGAAATAGAATCACACATATATGAATCAGAGCTCCATCCAACCTAACCTTGAACTCCTCCAGGGATGGGACATCCACAACTCTGGGCAACCTGTTCCAGGGACTCACCATCCTCACAGTAAATATTTTTTTCTTAATATCTAATCTAAAACTACTCTCTTTAATTTCAACTCATTCACACTTATCCTGTTACTTCATGCTCTTGTAAATAGTCATCTTGCTCCACCTTTCCTGTGAGTTTCCTTCAGGTTCTGGATCCTGCTATCAGGTCACTGTTGCAGGATGTTCACTGCTACAGGAGGGCATATCTGTTCTGCCGATCGATCGGCTGGTGTGATAGCTCAGGGTACCTTCCCCCTCACAGGAATTTGCTAATTGGTGAAATACCTCAAGCCAGACCCTGTTTGCTAATGAGTTATTTCTGGTACCATGGAGGTGGCATTCCCAGTTGACAATAAACATCTTGCCTTGAGAGCAAAACTGAAGGAAGATGAGCTTGAATTCCTGACTGAACACTTCACTTTACAAACTGCAAATGATACACAAAACTTTCACAAACAGAAGTCTTCTGCACATTCCCTGGAAATGTGTGGGGCTCTTCCCCAAAGTCAAGATGCCACATTGTGGTTACTGTCTCGAGAGTTGAGTGAAAGGAATCTGTGTACCCCATCATCAGTTTGCTGGTAAGTTACATTGACTCCTAATCTGTACTATTTCTTTGCTAGCTATAATATTGGTACCTTTATGTCGTGCACTGTTTTATGTAATCTCCTAGTTGTTCTTCGTTTTAATCTGTGTAGTAAGTAACTCTGTTTAAGGCCATTTGTCTGTTGATTTCTTGCCTGTTCAATAAATAGCTCATCATACAGATCTTACCAGACTTATCTTATTCTTAAGAAGTTGTGTGCCAAAGCGGTTTAGGTGCAGGTCACCTGAATGAAGCTGCTGCCAAAAATCTGAACCTAAGGCAGGGCTTGTCTAACATCTCCACTCAATCCATAACAGTCACCCTGATGCCTTCCTTTTCCCAGGCTGAGCAATCTCAGTTCTGTAGGGCTTTCCTCATAGGAGAGGTGCTCCATCCCTCTGATCAACTTTGTGGCTCCAGCCTTTCACCAGTTTTGTTGCTCTTCTCTGTACATACTCCAGCACCTCGATGTCCTTCTTGTGAGGAGCTCAAAACTGCACACAGGGTTTGGGGTGTGGCCTCACCAGTGTCAAGAATAAGGGGATGATCACTGTCTTGGTCCTGTTGGCCACACTATGCTGATACAAGATGAGATGCTGCTTGCTTTATTGGCCATCTTGGCATATATTTTCTTCCCACGAGTTGCACTTCTAGTCTGTTTCAGAAGGACTGGATCTTTTACAAAGTGTAGAAATTGTTCAGTCTGTCTTAGCAGAGTATGACAATATAAGCTGGCAATAAATAATTTCTGTGATAAAGAATTTCAAGACAGAAAGAGACTGAAGAAAAAATGACAGAAAAATGTTTTAAAAAAATCTCCTGGTTAATGCCTTGAGTTGGCCATAGTGTGTACCATAACTAGTCCCTTTTTCCTAAAACTGATAATACTATCTTATGTAGTTTTCAGTATGTAAAACAAACACATCAAAACCAAAGCAAGACCAAGGGGGAAAAAAACCCAAGGGGGAAATCTCAACTACCAAAAAGGAAGCATCTTAAGAAGAAAGGGTTACAATTCAGGTGTTCTTGTTTGTAGATGAATACATTAACCAAAAAGTAAAGACATACATACATATATCCATCCATTCTCTTTCTCAATCGATGGGGTTTCTACAGCAAAACAATGCATAAGATGCTTTAATTTATCTATACAAATTAGGTCATGATCCATTCTGATTCCCTAATGATAGAAAGAGCACAAAACAGCTTTTACTTTCTGTCAGATCTACAAGTATTTCAATATCCTATCAATATAAAAGCTTAATTAACACACAGTAATTGCAAGGCTTTGAGACTGTCTAAAATCCTCAATAAATTTCTTGTGCTGGAAATACTTATATTTTTATTGTGGTTTTTTGCTTACCCTATGCCCCTAGTCTCTTCTGTATAACAGGGAGAAATTACAGGTTGTTGTTGTGTGCTGTCAAACCTTGAGTGACCTGTTCACCTGAGTCTACTCTGGGGGATCACTAACTATGACAAATTAGAACAATGTAGTTTGTTTATCAGAGCTAGCTCTGAATCACTGCAAAAAAAATTAATACTTATGTGCATATTGCAACTTTGGGGTTTGAATTTTATAAAATTTTTAGAAGCTCTCCACAGAATCAAATTCCTTATTTTCTCACATTGCAAATTATGGTCGTGTGGCGTGCCATCATGAACAGGTAAAAAGGGATAAAACTCTTTCCTGTGATCAGGACAGCAGCTACAATATGATTTGATTTTTGTTGTTGGTGTTTTGTGCAGCATTAACTTAAACTTCATGGTAGTAGGCAGTAAACAGAGTAAACACTGAATTATACAGGTATATTAATTAGGAGCTGTTAGGCAGTAGGTTTGAACAGATGCTGTGTTTGCAATTCATACTGGCTGATACAGGTGTGAAAAGGGTAGTTGCAGATAGCAGGTATTCATTTTCTGTAACTACATGAGATATATGCTATGTTCTACTTTTGCCCTATCCTGTCATCTTACTTCAGTAATTTGCATTCCTGACTACATGTTGTGCTAAAAATAGCAAGTCCCAGGACAGACAAAGCCTGTAGAGAGACTTGACAATTGGTTAGATCTGATTATTATATTAAAATGTTAGAATTCACTTCATTACACAGAGTACTTGCCTCAATTATTTATCCCATTAACCCAAGGCTAAAGATGCTGCATATGATACCAACTTTTCTGGAGGCAAATCTCAATGGATCTTTGTCAAGGTTAAAGGCTTGTTGCAGTATAGACTGCAGAAATGCCACTTTTATCAAAGCCTGACACATTTTTTCCCTTTTTAAAAATTAAATTTAAGCTTCAAAATATACTGTTTAGAAGCAATGTCTCCACAATGTGTTCTGTTACAATTTTAAATATTTTTAAATGCTCATATTATGAAGTCACCATAGAGGACAATTTAGACAGTGGAGCTGGAAAATTAGTGAAAATGTTCTAAGGGTTTGTTGCAAGGTGCTAAAGTTACCCTGCTCTTATTTTGTCAAAATTCTGTTTGCCTGCTTATGTGAGAACTTTGAATTAGGATTCACACATCTCATTATGCCTTTCTTCTGGTTTTCAATCTTACTTTCACCACCCTAGAACCTACGTTTCCTTGCAACTGTCTCCTACCAGGTAAACATCCTACCCCAAAGACTTTCCTCACAGGTCCCGGTTTTGCTACCTTTTCCTCACCCAATTTTGGTATTTCTGGTATACCTGGGGAACATAAGCCTGATATTTTATTACTGACAAGGTTACCAAACAATGTTGGCCTTGCATGGCTCTGCTTCCTGAAGCTCCTCTCCAGTTTTCTATGAATTTGGAGCCTTTCTCCCTTCAAAGCTCCCCTCTTTTTGCCTTGGCAATCTATTCTTAACAGTGCTGTCTGTAATTTTAGTGTGTTTATTACACCATGTTTGTCACTGCCAGTAGTTTCCCTTATTTACCCCAAGTCAGGGCCTAGTCACTTAATTAATCATTTCCCTGCAGTGGTGCTAAACTCTAAATTAAAATTCCACTGAATAGAAGAAGCATACTGAGCCGCTTTTGTGATCAAAAGTCATTCAAATTTAGAAAGCAGTATAAAATAATGAACACCTTTTGCCTATTGGTTTAAACGCCATGAGACACTGGGAAAAAATTCTACATACATTTAAAGCAGTATGCATCAGCTCCTTTCAAAATAGCAGATAAGGAGACAGAAGCCAAAGAGGAAAGAGAAGAAATGGAAGAAGGCAGAAAGATAACCAAAAAATTAAGAGATCTAAGAAGACATAGGAAAATAGGCATGAGAATGTTTCTGCTCAGAAATTAGGAAAGAGACTTCCTAGTGTGTCTCTAGTTCTATAATAAATCATATTAGCCCACTTTTTTGCCTGCAAGTAACAAATCAAGGTTCTTCTGTGCAATTAAGAATTTCTTCCATGGCTCTCTTGTCTTATTAAATAATTCAAGTTCCTTTATTTAACAAGGCTTTTCTTGTAGCAAAGCACAGAAATCATTCCAAAAGGTGGTGGCCTGATTAAATTATCCTCTGCTAATTTGTCTATAATAAGGACAGTAAAAGTCTCTGTCAGGCTATCGTGGCCATAGGCTGATTCCCATGCACAGGGGTGGGAGAGCCCTGGCAGCCCCACAAGGCACAGGACCAGCCCCTTCCCACCACCACGGGAGCCCAGGGGAGCCTCAACGCTGGGCCAGACCCATGAGGAGGAGGAGAGGCTCCTTGCTTTGGGAATGGGGAACAGAAAGGGCTGTTGGTGTAAGCTGGAACCAACCAGTCCTTGTGCACAGCTGTGCCTGCGCTGCACTGGTCCTGTCTCCTCTAACTAGACTCTATTTGTGGTAGCTTTCCTGGGTGAGGGACAGGATATCAAATAGACATAAGGAAAGGGGAACTATTTTTCTTCCAAGTGGGAAATAATCAATTTGTTCAGATATCCCAAAATAATGGACTTACTTTCTTTCAAAATGCTTGCTCATTTGCTTTAAAATAAAATATAGAATTTTACCTTTGTTTCTCAACCACCATAGCAATGTCCTATATGCTGCCTTCTTCATTCGTGTTCTAACTGCTTAGAATACAATAAAATGGATTTTGAATGTATTTGAGAAATAAAAATCACTATTAAAAGATTACAAATAAACAATACAAATCTTTTTAAAGAGTGCTGAAGTTTTATCTGAGAGTAAAAGTTAAATTATTTTAAGAACTTAAAATATTTTCTTGCCCAATACTGTTTTAATTATTGAAAAATTAAATCCATTGATCTTGCATTTTCAAACCCACATGAAGTAGTTTTTAAATAATAAAGTGGAGTCTATAGAGTCTGTTTTGAAAGCAAAAGATATTTTCTTAATTTTGAATATAAAATGAGATGATTTATAATATTCATTCACAGGACATAAGAGACTGATCCAAAAGCTGTTGAAAGCATATGACTGTATCAGTTGATTTCAGCTGGTTTTCAATCAAGTCTTCAACAACAAGAAATTATTATAGTATCTGACTGAAAAATGAGTCAGGTACTCCTCAAAGATATATTACAGTGTCTGAATAAGACTTGAAAAACTTAAAAAAAAATTAAGGACAAGCTAACTCCATAAAAAACTAATTTGGTACTGAATTCAAAATATTGGAAAATATCTGAATCAAAGAGGTAATTACTATGTCTAAAAAACAAACTATTTACAAGATAAGTGTTGGAAATATTGGGGTGAAGTTCAGTTCTGTGCTCAGACACAAATGTGACCTTGTAGACGTACAAGCTCATGTGGGGTGGGTAACCCTCTTATAGTGAGCAGAGATATTGTCACTGCTGTTAGTAAGGTGGAAACCACTTTTCTAAACATAATCACGTCTGGCCTCCTTCTGCTCCTACAGGAGAGCTTGAGTGTCCTGTGGGTTGTGTATTGCATCTCTTAGTGCTCACTTCATCTACCACTTTTCTGGCATGTTCCCTGTATTTTTGCAGCAACATCACACTCCAATTAGAGCTTACAGGTCTTGCAAAATACCCAGTGCAGGCATTAGCTAGAAGAGACATTGAATAAGTCTATGGCCTCCACAGACAGATGTGACTGTGTTGTCATTTGAGACCTACATGGTACTTACAAGCTACATCCTGAAAGAACTTTAATACTGGTGTGTTCTGTGTTAATGTGATTATTTAGCTGTTTCATTAACGAGTGCCCCAATGTAGAGGGATGTTCCTGTTTCTTTTTCTTTTTGAAAAGAGGGATCTGACACTCTTGTCTGTGCAACAGCTAAGCATTAACTGGGAGGAATGCACAAAATGTTTATTATAAGATAAAGTTAACACATTTCTACATTGCAAAAGGTTTCACTTAGGTTAATGCTATAATGGGTAAAAATTCTTGCTGTCAATCAAGGCTTGACTAAAGCAATCATTAAATGGCAAAAAAGCCATTGTTTCTTACAGGTGCATATGGTTCATTGCACCAAAGATAAATACTACAATGAAAGATAAAAAGATAAATACTGCAATGAAAAAATATGATAGTCAAGATACTTTTCCAGACAATTGTGCATAAAGTAGATGTGAAAATGTTTAATTAAATGTCCAAGTCTTTCTGACAAATGCACTCAGGAAACTATGTATCATGTTCCTGAAAGAGAAAATAAGACACATGGAGAAATTTCCATGTACTAAAACTCAAGTAGAGCTCTTTTTTTCAGTTCTGTATTTATTATTCTAGATAGACACTCTACTAAAACTGAAGAGATGCTGAAGCTGCAAGTTCATTAATATGTGATCTGAATACAAACTGCCATTCTTAAATAAGGGATTGAGTCTGTCTGCATACTGGTACTCTCTGGGAACAGATACAACTGATGAACTTATCTTGAAATGTAGGGTGGTTATGCTAATGCACTTAATGAAGCTGGCTGAAAAAATATTATTTTTCATACTGGAAAACCTAATACTTACAAAATAAAGAGGTCCAGGCTCCAGGAGGTTTCTGTAGAATAGCACACTTCAGCTAAAAATCTGGCAAACAAAAGGGGGTGTCTCTAAAATTTAGAGAATGCATTAATTTGTAAGTTGTAATTTACACAGATCATATAACTGGAAGTGATAGCATTTCAAAACTGATGCATCTTATACTTCTAAGAATTATGAGTTAGATACTGTATTTTAAAAATAGAAAAAGTTCAGAGGTTTACTAAAAATTCTGGGCCGAATATTTTATTTTATTTTAGTTGCTGGTAGCTAGTATATTCTAGCAAGAGGATATAGCAAAATGTTATTAATTTTAAGTTTGGCTCAAAATCTTTAATCTTACTCCATCTCTTGGTTTGACAATAACACAAATTCCAAACACATTTATAAGTAAATTTTTCTTGTATATTTGAACCAAATTTGTCTTCTTGCATATTAAAGATAGGAACAGAGCTGAAATGCTTTAGTCTGTCACTTCTGAGTTGTCAAAGGTTTCAGTTGTTCAATTGCTTTTTGGATGAATTTTTTCAAGATATTTCAATTAAGATCTTTCTGTTTTTCCAGCTTCTGTCCCACTAGCTTTAATTTGACATGGTTCTTTATAGTCTCTCTTTAGGTTCTAATATAAAATACCTTTCATGTTGTGGCACCAATAAACACACCTCTACAGTGCAAAATGAACCAGAAAGTTCTCTTACATCCTCCTACTTTTTTGACCAAAGCAGGTATTTCCAGTCTCACCTTTCACTTGAAATGGTGTTGATAAAATTTAAAAATAATCCAAACATAAATAACATTGAAAGAGGATTTAGAGGAAGGGAAAAAAAAAATAGTCTGAGTGCTATTCTAATGTCAACATCAGAACTAAGGAAGAGAAGAATATGAGGGATAAAAATGTCTGTGACTCCAGCAAAGCTGTTCTGTTGCATACATCCTGTGTAACAAAATTCAGCTTAGGCCCTTGGGCTAGTTTGTATAGCTGGGATTCACATGATACAAATACATAAACACAGGCTGGACAGAGAAAGGAATGAGAGCAGCTCTGAGGACATCGTGGGCATGTTGGTTGATAAGAAGCTCAACATGACTCAGCAATGCACACTTTGCAGTCCAGAAAGCCAACTGTGTCCTGGGCTGCACTAAAAGCAATGTGGGCAAGCTGATCAAGGGAAAAGATTCTGCCCCTTTTTTCCACTGTAAGAGACTGAAATATCGTAGTTTGACTTATTGTATTATGACTTAAACATTTTCATGAAAGGCTTTTGCCTATTATAGCAGAAGCTGCACAGGAGACCAGGCCCTGACTGAGACCTCACATGATGATAAGATGAAGAAACAGCTCAGGGCTGGGGACATTCACAGAGCATACGCTTAACACCTTCAGGGTGGAAACCACAGCCCCACAGCTGTCAGCTGCCAAGCTGGCACAGACCCTTACACCAAAGGGTGGGAAGAGAGAGACTTTTTGTGTTGGAAAGCCTCTGGTCGGAGGTACAGTGACTGCCCACCCTCTGCTGAGGAGCCAGATGAGGGCCCTTCACTCAGGAAAAAGCTGCGTCCATGTGAAGGATGGCAGAGGGATGTCACGGTCCATCAAAGGCCCCCCAAAGGGGTACCCAACCCTACACCAGAGATGATGAAACATATCCACAGTGTTGTAAGGGGCAGTTTCAAACTGGACCTCTGCAAGGGAGGCACATGGGCATTCCCACCTGACCCAAAACATATTAATCCACTGGATTCTGTACTTTGTCGTGGAGCAGGGCAGCGGCAGTGATGGGGCACACTCACCACCAGAAGACCACACGGAGGGGAGCAACAAGATGTTGTTGGGACCCTGGAGGGGTCATTTGTTTCCACCTACCCCTGTCACTGTCTCCCTGTTCCCCCACTCCTCATGCATTCTTTTTTCTATTACGTCCTTCCTTTGTTTTCTTTCTTTCTCCTTGCCTCTTTTACTATTAAATATAATACATCAAAATTTTTTGGCACCAACATCTAACCTTATTTGGTTTTAATCACTTTTTTTGGGTATATTTTGAACTTTTAAAGTTCTTTCCATTTTATACACAGAGACTTGGTTTTCTGTTCTCTTCTGGGTTTAAACTGGATCATGACACCCACCCAGAGTGCTGCGTCCAGCTGTAGGGTCCTCAACATGAGAAAGACACTGACCTTCCAGACTGAGTCCAGAGGAGATCATGAAGATGATCAGAGGACCGGAGCACCTCTTCTATGAAGATAGACTGAAAAGGTTGTTCAGCCTGGAAAAGAGAAGGCTTCAGAGACATCCATTTGTGGCCTTTCAGTACCTGAAGGGAGCCTACTAGAAAGATGGGGAGGGACTTCATAATAGGTTACATAGCGACAGGACAAGAGGGAATAAACTGAAAAAGGGCAGGTAAAATTAGATATTAGAAGGAAATTCTTTATTTTCAGGTTGGTGAGGCACCATAAGAAGTTGTCCAGAGAGCTATGGATGCTGGATGCCCCATCCCTGGAAGTGTTCAAGGCTAGGCTGGGTGGGACATGAAGCAGCCTGGTCGAGTGGAAGTGTGCTTGCAAGAGGGGTAAGAATAAGATGACCATAAGGGTCCTCCTAAGCCATCATTTTACAATTTAGGCAAAAAAAAAAAAAAAAAAAAAAAAAAAAAAAAAAAAAAAAAAAGTGTGAGCCTTCTTCTGTCAATATTCACTATTACTTTTTTTTACCACTTTGAAGTTATCTAATAAATTAATACACTGTACAAAGATTTTTTATTAGCTTATTTGCTTTCAGAAAGTACTTAAATTACTGTCAACATTTCTTTTTCTTTTAATTTCTTGGCTTTCTAGCACTTGCTTTGAGGATTAGTTTAGCATTCCTGTAATTTTTGATGGTTTTAGTTACCACTAACCCTACAATGTTGCTTAATTATTTTCTTATCAACGAGGGTGTAATAGGTTTACATGTTTAAAAAAAAAGTTCTATACAGTACATATTTAGTCATATTTGTCGGGTTTTCAGTGATCTTAGTGGCATCAGAAAAGCAAGAAAACAGTGGTAACAATTTGGCTGGATATCATCTATCATAAGAAATTCAATAAAAAGCTAACTATTTTGACCATTAAGTATAACATACAGACAGAATACAGTCAAACACAAAAAAAAAATTATCCATCAAAAGAGCAGTTATGTGATGTCATCCTCCCACAGAAAAGAATGTATCAATACTTTCACTATTCAGCTTTTGAGATTTTAAAATTTGTGACTGCTATGATATTTTAAGCTCATCCATTTTCTCCTCCAACATAGGGAGATCCATCAGTAACTTTGACTAATTTGCATAATTTTCTCTGCATTATTTTGTTAAAAATGTATTAATAAGATATTTTGTTTCCATATTACTTCCATGAAGCTGTGCTGTGAAATTTTTTTAAATCTAAATATATTGAAATTGTGTCTTGAAATACTCAAAGAATCAAGTGCAACTTTTGTTTTCCACTAAATTACTCTTGGATCCTTAGTATCTATTTGCTATTTACTTTCAAGACATAATGATGAGGCAGTAATCACTGAAATCTTGTTTAATTTCACTCACAAATTCTTTGTAGTTTGACATGGAAGGAGAAATGTGTTTCTAGTTCTTGAAGTCATTAGTAGATTTCAGTAGCTAGGCTATAGTATGCATAAGTGAGTAATGCAGTAATCCATTAATTTATTATTATTTTAAAATGAGTTTTAGACAAATACTAAAACAGTTTTAAAAGGAAAAAAAAAGTCAAAAGATTTTATCAGGCTGTTTTACTTCTTGGTGTTAATTTCTAATTGCTAGTCTTTTTAAACAAAAGTGCATATAAGTGGCCATTTCTGATGAAATATTTCTTATTTTATGCCCTTATTTGTTTGATGTTTCCCACTTAGAAGTTGCCTTCTGCTATAATTTCTTTATAACATATAAACTTCTAAAAAGTGTAAATTTATACAGGCTGAGCATTTTTACATTCCCCTTACACATTATGAGACCTCTGGGCAGAGAACTATAGAAGGAGCTAATAAATCAGAAAACAAACACTGAGAAGGTCACAAAAGAACATCTTACAATTGTGATTGCTAAAATATATGAGGCATTAAAATTTGAATTCTACATTTGTAGGACAGTGTCTGTAATGAGAACAGAAAATACTTTGAGCCTAATCTATTCTCCTGACAATTTAAATATTACTGTTACCCAGTTGTTATCTTGTACTTCTTCTTCGATTCCATAAATAGGGAAGGTCATAAAGATAGTGAAAATGCATTACAGAATTTAAACTTCTGACATTTTCCTGATAGTGGACTAAGAGAATACGTGGATAACATGATATGGCTTTCTCTGAAGGAAAGAATTTGGGGGAACTGTTCACCCATCCATTTTAGTGAGGTTTTTTCTTCTCTGTTAATTTCAGATCATGTTACCAGAACAAGTCATTCATTTAGCATTTGACAATTAATATAAAAAGCCCCATATTTTTTTCTAGGATGGTTCTCTTTATATGCTGAGGCCAGAACTCTGAGTTAGTTTTGTTGCTGTTCTAATAAAGGACATAGGTTGCTTACTCAGGCTTTAAAGTATTTTAAACCAGGAGGTTAAGTTTCAGTTTAAAAATCTTCAATGAACTAGGATTAGATCCCAATATTAATAGTTGGAAAATCTGTTCTCTCAACTTATATGTTGCTTTGCTTCTGAGACAATTTTTTAAATTGAGTTGATATATTTGAATAACTATAAACCTGAGGAAAAATTTAGGTGACATCCCTTAGCCAACATCATGGTTTCAGGCATTAACACAATGAAAGTAAATAAAATGATACAAATTACAGTCCATACATATCATACATTACTGAATCATTTTTTCCATATTAAACAAGTTCAGCAACAATCATTTCTCCAGGATCTGATCTTGTCCATCACCACTGTTCTTGGATTTACATGTCAATAAGTACAGTCTGTTTCTGAACAGGATGGTTACGTTTGCAAATAACAAGATGTGTATGCAGAGAACAGTTGTTGCTACCCAGCTGTTTGCAAGACAGGGTCTGACCTGTGGAAGTTGCTGTGCTCTTATCAATGTTATTGTTATAACTTTGAGATAAATATAAATAACCATAGCAATTATATAGTTAGGCAGAATTGTTGTTCCTCTCACCAGGTTATTTATAGTTCACTGAGAAAGTAAGCACACTAACAAAATCTTCTTTATAATGACATTTTAACTGCAGATGTACTCTCTGAAATGTTTACATGACTCAGTTATCTTTAGCCAAGCTCTCATTTAGTCTGAACAGGAATCATTCTGCATATTTCTAGGATTTTTCTCTAATTTTTTTACTGTTTTTTTGTTGTTGTTGTTTGTTTGGGGGTTTTTTGTTTGCTTGTTTTGGTTTTTTTATTGAGGTGGCTGTTTTAAAAGCATTCATTAATTCAATTTCTAGATTCATCAGGGTGAATGAAAAGCAAATTTGTAACAGGAGCTACGCTGCAACAAAAGGATTAATTTCCTCATTAATATTAAAATTATATTAGTTGCGTTCATATACTCATTTTCCAAATCCAAATTTCTGAGGAACATGGATCACTGTAACTATAAAATTAGTACCAATTAATTAATTCTGAGAATACCTGAGCCTAAGTCTCAATACATTTGACACGTGAGGGCTATTTTTATTATTTAGGATACTAGTTAGAATAAAACTACGTGTTTCATTCTCTTTGCACTTGGATTCCAGTCCTACAAAAATTTGCACAAAGGAAAAAGCTTAAGTGCATCAGTATACAACTTCCCTTACACTATCTAGTTTTCAGTATCAGAACTATAAAGCATAATTTCACTATTAAAAAAATATTTTAAAGAAACGGTACTCTAATAGTCTTTCACCTTTTCTTTAGCACTTACTACCTTCAGTATTTTTTTCATATTTGTTTCAGAAAGAGAAGTTTGTTCTTTATACACTAAACTTTAGGTCTGATTTTTGTATTGACTTTTGTAGACAAATGTCTTTGCACTTTCAAAATTGTTGGTTTTATCTTCACTCAACTCAAAACATTGATTTTGTACATAAAATTCCCTTTGGGATAAAGCAACCAAAGCAGTATCAGTGATGTGATAGAATTTTAAGTACAGTACAATTGCTCAGTGTAAATGTATTCCGAGCTATTATTTGAGGACAGCTTAAAGTCTGTATTTCATTACCCACAGGGCATGGATAGAGCAAAATCCAATCAAACACCTGGGAAACTCTGTTCTTCAGAAGATCTGAGTGATAGAGGTTGGATTCACAGTAAACCCATCTTTGACATAAATATCCAGGCTGGATTTCAATTACAGTGATTTTACAATCCCATTTGAAAAATTTTTCCGTTGAGATTTTTTTTGTTCCTTTGCAAATGTAATTTTGGGTAGAAGAGTTTCAAATGAGTGATGACTATCAAATTGTCTCTGCTAAAAATAATAAAGCTTTGAAAAATTATAAATTTTGGACCCTTATGTCAAGATGCCATAATGAGTTGGAACATTATGTTTATATGATTTGATTACTTCTTTACTAAAAAGCTAATTTTTTTCCTGTCCCATCTGTAAACTACTGTTTGAAAACATTGCTTTTCAAATCTGAGAGGTAAAAACAAATACTGATACATTTCTTTAAAAGTTCCTGAATTATTCATATCTCCTTTCTCTATAAAATCTGAACCACTTACAGGCACCCAGTATGTGATTGGGGTCAAGAGTTTTATGGGTAGTCATTTGAGCTGACATCAGGAATTTGACTGAGCAACATTACTAGTGGATAATAGGGTTATTTAACATGCATTTCAATAAAATCCTCCATGCAATATATATGACACTCATAGGAAACCTAAAGAACAGAACATAGATATTAGTGTTTTAATTTCTTTGATATGCAGGTGTAAGTTATTTGGTCACCCAGATAAGTTTTTTGAATTATCTATCACTTGTCTGTCTTTGTTTCATGCCATTGTTAGTAGGTCTGTTAGGAAATTGCATTCTGAAAGTTTAGGCTGATGGTTTCAAAATGTAGTACCTTGTTAAGGACCACAATATTCATCAAACAGCATATTTATAATATTTTGTTACTACTTTAATGGACAACAAGCAGAACAAGAAATAATACAAAAGACAATATAAAAGTGACTCTTACTTCTGTGAAAATTTTTTTCAGTTCAATTATTGAAACAAAAATGTAGTTGCAGGAATGCTCAATGCATTTCTTTTTCCTGCAGAGTTCTCTCAAGATTTTCTATTTTCTTATAAGATCGAATGGAGAATAATCAGCCTTCTTCTTAACTACAGATTTCATGTACTGAATCAAATTAAATAAGTGCAAAGTCTTAAGATAAGTACATAATTGCACATGAGAGATTTGTGTAGGAGGGTTTCCTAGTAAGCTATACTATCTAGCTGCCTGTCATTACGATTTGTACCTTGTTTCATATTTGATCATAAGCTCTCAGGGAGAAAACATATTTTCAAAATATATGCATATGATATGAAGCAAAGCAATCTGTGGGCATGATGAAACACTGGACTTCATTAAATATTTCCACAGATGGTTAACTTTTAAAAATTAGATTTCCTAACATAATATAAAGAGACACAGCTAAACAAAAAAGCAAACAAAACTGTTGATTGAAATAGGTATTTTTTTCTATTGCATTAAAGAATACAGTTGTTTTGGAAGAAAATGTATTTGGAGTCTTTTTATACTACTTATATATATTGCATATGTTTAGAATAAAGCACGGGTTTTCTTAAATGCTTTTCTGTCAGATAGCTTATTAAGCTTCCCTATGGCCTGGCCTAAAAACAGATTGATGTTTATCGTCTCAATAGTTTCATCACTGTGAGATTGTAGGAAGGATCAGGAAATCTCTTCCTTTTGATATGGTTGTAGGAAAAAAAAATGCAGGACAAAAAGGAATTGTATCATTTTTACAGCTGTAAGAATCTGTGTTTTGCAGTCTTTGTCAGTATGACTCTTTTTGCTTTTGTCTTTCTAGGTACTGAAGTCAATTTTTTTTTTTTCTTTTTTCTTTTTTTTGTACAATGTTATTTTCAGACACAAAAATCATAAAAAAATAATGAAGTGATACCTCAAAGTATGGCAGTTTTATGTGTTTTGAGGACGACAGATTGTTCATTAGCTTCATATTCAATACTATTCTTCCTTTCCTTTCAAAGTGTACCCATGATGCTCATAGCAATCAGTGCTGGAATGAACTTCACTCTCCTGCTCCCATGTTGAGACAAGCTCTGCATAGAAAGATATGTACTTTCCTTTTTATCTCTTGATCTCCTATGCTATTTGAATTATTTGAAAGGTTAGTTGATGCTTATTCTACAATGTGATAATAGCACTAGTTGCAGTTTTAGGTGATGACTAAATACATTTTTGTAAAATAAACAGTGTTTCATAAGAAGAGAATATTGGGCAGAAAGTAAAAGCTATTTATAGTCACCTTGAACCTCATTTTCAAGTACATTTTTATATATTTTTTCAACCAAATGCCTTTGCAATAAAGAGGTTAATTATTTTCACTAAATTTTGGCTCCAGTACTAATCAACTTTTTTTAAATGAGATACATATTTGACCAATTTTTGATCAGCAGTTTGATACTATCATTGGTTAAATGAGTTCTTACTGAATGAGCTTGTTGTCATCTCATGCTTATGCAATTCTTTCCTCATGAATGAAAACTTTTCCAGAGAAGACACTGTAAACTTGATATTCACTCTTGGTTCTTAACACCTTCCAGAATTCCAATCTGATACAGCCCAGAAAGAGCACCAAGTTTGGAATTCTGTATAGACATAACGAAGGAGAGTTTCAAAATTCTGCTTGGAAAAACACGTCTTCATTGCGAAATTTCTAAGGGTAGATTTTTAGTAAGCAGTAGTCTGTTATAGTCAGACTAAATCAGAAAGGAAGATTCTCGGAAGACATAATTTCATTTTCTGTGGGAAATCTATGAAGTGTTTGCAGATTTTGAACACTTGAAAATTGTTACCTAAAGTTCATTCACATTAAGCTTAAACAGAAGTTTAGCATTTCTTGCAGGCAGTGAGCCAACAGATCTGTTCAGTTAATCTGTCTCCTACAGCCCTTGTTTAACTACACTAACAATGAGATGAAAAATGAAAAAAAGAACAAAATCTTCCTCCCCTCCCTAATCATAAGAAGAAAGCCCTGACAATCAAAGTTTATTCAGTTGCAAGTTTGCTTCAGTATTAAAGACATTACCTAAATAACCAAAAATTTTCCCTGTCTTATTACCTTAGAAAAACTCTGAGTGACCAAAGGTGTCATTTCAAAATTTGTGATGTCCAAAGAGAAAAGTGCCAGCAGTGGTAATGTCAAACGCCTGTCCTCAGAGTTGTAAAGCAGTAAGATCTGCTGTAAAG
This sequence comes from Cettia cetti, assembly GCA_013401135.1. Taxonomy (NCBI): domain Eukaryota; kingdom Metazoa; phylum Chordata; class Aves; order Passeriformes; family Sylviidae; genus Cettia; species Cettia cetti. Next base: position 16,083 of record VZUI01049034.1, on the reverse strand, counting down.
AAATAGTTCTTTAAAACATTTTTGTATTTCTGTATATTAGGATCACTTTCATCAGGGTCTGGTTGCTGGCTAGAGTAATATGAAAGTGAGGAACAACAGAACAGGAAAGCTGAATGTTAGTCAGGGTAGGAAATTTATTTAATTGAATATGCATACTTACATCAGAGATGTTTTTTGCTAGGATATTTTTCTGAAAAATGAAGAAAAAAAAGTACTTTGAAAGCTTCATTCATCCTACCCTGACACAGATGTCTAAAACAGGTCAGATTAATATCTGGCAGGTGACTGTCAAGCATAAACACAAAGGAAAAATTTTGATGTAGGTTTCTCAATTTTAGACACTGAGGATATTCCTCAAATAAAGAAATAAAGATACAAAAATGACCACGAAGTACGTTGAGATGATGGTGTATTTTACTCACATCTTGCTAGAATGAGTCCTGTTTTACTGTATTCTAATTTGATCCCTCAACAGGTATGATCTTGGTATTTTGAGGGAGCTTTCCCCAGCTTTGATTTCCTCAGTTTTGATTTTGGTTATGTTATGTCTGTTTAGATTCTATTTATATATCACTTTATGTTTGCTGGTTCCCCATTCCCCATTCACTGTTTCTCCTTTGTTAGTGAGTGAACTGCAGTTGTACTAAATGTTAATAGCTGTGTATTTCCCTTTTCTTTCTTTCCCTCAGTGAGAACTGCGAACAAATGTAACACATTCTGCCAGTGGCATTGGGGAGGAAAGGTGGTGAACAAGATCCCATGAAGTATTCTCTTTGGAACAGATTGGAGTTCTGAAATCAATATATTTTATGAAGCAATAATACTGAAAAGAATTCCCTCTACAACTAAGCTCAGGCTTCTTTGAAGTCTGAAAAAGTGATGCTTTTTTTCATATGAAAAGTTATATTTCTGTATCAAAACACTCTCTTGAGAACAGAATATGTGCAGGGTAACAAGGATCTATGAAGCAAAATTAGGTTTTCACTGCAAAACAAAAGTTCATTTCAATTTCTTGACGAAATAGAGTGAAAAGAACATCAGCCATTTGTCACCACTGTGATTTCAGGAAAACAGTTTACAAGAAATTCACAAAAGGTTAATTAGCTAGGGTGGAGTGTTTTTGACATTTACCTGATATAAATCAGCAACACTATATGAATATATGCAATCCATATTTGATCTAGAAATCTTAAATAGTGATGGGCCCCATTTTTACTGATTTTAAGTAATAAAATGTTTATAGTGTTGAAATTATATTATTATGTATTAGTTTTGAAAGTAATTTGTGACTAGAAGCTTAACAAAGATCTTTCTCTGCATCAAACAGCCAGGATGTAGGGATTAGAAAGATCTTTTGCTAGCTCTGAATAGTGCAGACCATAATAAAGGCTTCTAGTCATTAGAGAAAGAACTGAAAGTAAGCATAATGATCTGATATGAATTATTAAATTCTTTCTTTGAATTTAAGCTTTGTGCTCTGCAGCAGAGTTTTCTAGGTAAAAGATTTCAACACACTGGGCCATTGGGGATATGGAGATTTTTTTGTTTGATTTTCTTTTGGAGGGACTTTTTTATCAGTTTGAAAATGTCTGTTTCATGCATGATAGGCAATGGTACAACAGGCAGGACAGTTTTCTCCTTCCATGTACTCCTGTCTCTCTTCATGAACCGCAAACCTACAGCAAGTCAAAATAGGACTATAGATTAATTTTAATTTCAAAATATCTGTTAATACAGATATAATAATGTATGTGATAATTGTAAGAGGGAATTTTAAATAATAAAGGTTAGTACTTTTAAAGAGCACAGAAATTGAATTTATATTGTTCTAACATGAAAATTAGATATATGCAAATAAAAATGAATCCTATAAATATTTCTAAAATGTTGTTGTGCTCATAAGATTTTAGAGAAGCAATTTGTTTCATTAGCAGCACAGCAAGGAGAGGCAGATGACTTTCAATTTTGCCTGGTTTGCTACTTGCCACCCTTTCCTCACAGCAAGGGTAACACTAATTCTTCCTTCTGCTCTCTGCTGTCATCAGAAATTCTCTCCACCAAAGAAGAGAAAACAGATGATACAATTTGGCGAGAGCTCTGTGCATTTGTCTGGCCAGAAAAAGAAGCTGTCCTTTTGACACAGACAGAAAAAATTATGCATAAATTGCATTTCCTCTGGTTTCCTTCTCAGTGAAGGCACAAATCTGAGACTCCTCCAAGATGCCACAAATTTCCAATAAGATTATAGGGATTCAATTGCCTTTGAAATATCTTTATAAATACAGTTTGAATTGTCTACAGCCTATGACAAGAGGGATCTATAGACAAAATGGATAGACACACAATGGCATTGAATATGCCCATTGTTCCTAAAAATTTTGCTGAAGTTTCATTTTAATTTTAAAGTTAACACATAAGCATCTCTAAGTGAAATTTGTAAATATTTTTAATTTAGGGAGATATCATTAGTGTGTCAGGAAATAATTATTTTTATGCAGATCAAGTCTGACTGAAGTAGGACCATTTGACAATATTGCCAGTGATGCAACAGATTCCTTGGCAAAGCTTCTTAAAACTAAGATCAGAAAGGTTTTCAAGCTTGTGTTGATTTTGGCCTTCTACAGCACTTTTCCCTTTTGGCATGAGAGACTTGCGGGACTGATCTCAGGTCTCCACACTAGAGTTTGTCACTCTGGAAGCAGCACATTTGAACAACAATGAAATGCTGCTTCCATTCCCTTTCTTGGATTTGTTCTTCCTTTTTTTCTTTTTTGCTTTTCTTCATTTTCTTTCAAATTGTAAAACATTGTAATTCTCCATACAAATGGTTATTATGCCTCCCCTGAAACATCTTAGGTTCCATATGAATTCAGATATTGACCTTGGGGCTGGTTCATTTCCTATGGTCCAATTTTTTTTCTTGATGACCTAACAGGAACTGAATAGTTCATTCTCACAGGAAAAAAAGAGGTTAAAAAAAAGTCCTCACGTAACAATTGTTCTCTGACATGGAAAGAATGCCAAAAGACAAGTGATTACACTGGAACATCCCAAAGGGTTACTCTAGAGAAAAGAACCTTATTAATGTAACAACAGAAGAGGTCACATTCATTCTAGCAAACCAAATACAGTGATTGAGACCAACTTGTTGTACTGGTTTTTAGACTAAAAGAAGTACTGTTTACTTAAGAGAATAGGTTAATGTTTGCATTCTCATTTAGATGGAGTGCCAAAACAGGGTCACTTGGTTTGTTCAGCTTGGAGGAGACTGGGGGGAGGCCTCATTGCAGTTACAGCATCCTTGTGAGGGGAAGAGGAGGGGCGGGCACTGATCTTCTCTCTGATGCCCTTTTACATAACCAAAGGGAATGGTTTGCAGTTGTGTCAGGGGAGATCTGGGTTGGGTATTAGGAAAACCTCTTCACCCAGAGGGTGGTTGGGCACTGAAACAAGCTCCCCAGGGAAAGTCACAGTACCAAGTCTGACAGTGGTCAAGAAGTGTTTGGAAATACGCTCTTAGGAATAAGGTATGATATTTGGGACTGTCCTGTGCAAGGCCAGGAGATGGGCTTTGATGATCTTTGTGGATCCCTTCTAACTTAGGATATTCTGTGATTCTATTAAACTTTTGATTTTCTGGGCAAGAAATGGCACACAGACCACACAGACACATGTCTATTTATAAGTGAAATCACACAGTTTCATTTTAACAAACAGATTTATGGATCACTAGCATAATTCAGCATAAAAAGGTACTGACCGGGTTATCTGGAACAACCTGAGCACTTGCTATCATCTTGCTATTGTTCTGAGAGAACCAAATTACTTACAGCTTTGATGCCAATGAATAATGACTACTAATACCCCCTAAAAATAAAGTGCCTCGAGTAGCAGTCCTTAAATAAGAGAAATAAGTAAAATTCAAGTTCTTCGTGTCAAGAACTCATTTCTAGATCCAAGACTTATAGCATTATCTTGGCTAACCTCTCTCAAAAAAGAGTTGCCTTGGGGCTAGCACAGGTCTTGCTTAGAGCTAGCAAAGAAACCAAGAAGAAAACTAGTGCTAATGCAGCACAGATGATCTTTGCAATGTTTGAGATGGTTCACTCTCCAACCTCTATTTATTTCATAAGGACTCATGACAGTAAGAAGAGGAACATACTCTTCTGGTTAAAAATAGGGGAAAAACAACTAAATACAATCTGCTGAGTACTGATAAATCAGGGAACTATGCTGATAACAGTCTCCTATATCTACAAGAATTATAGCATGGCTGCAGTCATCATGAGAACATAGGTTTGCACAGCCTACCATCTTAGCATTTTTGGACTGGTTCTCTTTACCCAGCATAACTTGAGGGAAAACTTGAGTACAATTAAAATTGAATGTGATTTCTTTTTTCATATTCTACATTTCTGTGATTTCAATACTTTTTATCATAAGATAGAAACCATAAAAGAAGACTACATAAACACTGAAGTTAATTTTGGCTCTAATGAATTTAATACTTCAGTTAGGCAGCACTAAAATCTTTTTATTTTGACTTTTTTACTTAGTATTTTTTTCCTGACGACCAAAATAATTTATTTTATGTCAATAAAACATGATAATATTTCACTAATATTACTTCAGACCATATAAAAAGCCTATCATTTTCGTCCCTCACCTCATCCTATCTCCTGCCGATCTGATTTATTTTCTGAATAAAACTGAACACAAAATATATTTGATAGACTGGAATATCTGTATTAGTCAAATTATGCAACCTAATTATAATCATGACAATATTTATTAGTTGAATTATATTTTGAATTCTCATCATTACTATTCAGTATGCATTACACCAAACATACAGAAGGAATATGGCTTTTTTGTTTCACTATATGTGCTTCAAGATATGGGGTTTTTGATGAAACTTAGAGTAATAATTAAATAAGACTGGGCTGAGGAACACTGACTGAAAAATTTGTAAATGAGCAGAGCAGAGATTTATGATTTCCACGCACATTGCAGATCACTGAAATAAGATAGATGAATATCCAAAATGTCATACTGTCAGCACTTGACATGTCAAGCCAGAAGAATATTTGAGTATGAAAACTGTAATGCACTTTAGAATTCAAATAATGGTTCATAAAACTGGGGGAAAAAAAAAATCCAAAAATGCAATCACTTTCAACCTCTAAGCACTTTTAAATGAAATATTCTCCATCTTGATGCTAGGAAAATGTTTGGTCTTACCTCTTGATATATTTACGAGGTTGAATTGGGTAATCTGAATAGTTCCAGTGAGAATGTAAGGAAAACCCCATGGATGTCATATGAATAACTGATCATAGAAAAAATAGGAATAAACAATTTGTACCTCTAAAACACCTCAATCAACCAGCCAATCAAATTTCATCTGCCTCCCAAAAAAAACCCAAAAAAACCCCACCCCAAATATCCAAACTGAAGAGCCCTCCAAGAAAACCCCCAAAGACATTCACTTGTAATTTCCAGGAGATCTGCAATGAAATTTTTTCCCCACCTGTTTTCTTGGCTTGTTCTGAAAGGTTTAAATGATCACACATCTTCATAATTTCTTCTGGTTTTACTTGTTTAGCACTTCCTTTGTCTTTGTACACTTGAAAGGTTTTGCTCTGTTCCAACAACTTACAAGATAGGAACTTGACATGCGAGAAAGTGGATGCAAGAGTGGAGGCTGCTTCATATCCCTGCCCCAGTTCCAAACAGTACTGAAGATGTAGATGGATTCTCAACATAGGCATAATGAACTTTTATCTTATAACTAACCATTAAAATATTTTCCTCAAATAACCTGGACTGCACTAATGCCTGAATCAGCCTTTCATCAGCCTTTCATCAGCCTTTCGTCAGCCTTTCATCAGCCTTTCATCAGCCTTTCATCAGCCTTTCATCATTAACGCCTTTCAACAGCCAGTTTCTTTCACTTGTTTCAAAGCTGTTTGGCTTATCATTTCAGCTTTTCCAATGAGCTGGAGTAGTGGGGACAATTTTGGCATAAGACCCTCATGAAGTTCCACAGCCCTACCTGGGTTAGGTCAGCCCCAGACAAGAGTACAGACTGTGGGAAGAAATCACTGAGAGAAGGACTTGGGGGTTCTGGTGGATGAAAAGCTGGACATGAGCTGGCAATGTGCACTTGCAGACCAGAAAACCAATTGTATCCTGGGATGCATCCAAAGCAGAGTGGGCAGAAGGGTGAGGGAGAGGATTCTGCCTCTCTGCTCCACTTTTGCGAGATCACGCCTGGCATACGGTATCCAGGTGTGGGGTGACCAATAAAAGAAAGAGGTGGGACCTATTAGAGCCAGTCTAGAGGAAGGCCACAAAGTTGATCAGAGAGCTCGAGCACCTCTCCTATGAAAACAGGGTGAGTGTTGAGGTTGTTCAGTCTGGAGAAGGCTCCAGAGGCATCTCATTTCAACCTTTCAGCACTAAAAGGAAGTTTATAAAGAAGAGTGATAGTGACTTTACAGAGAGGCAGATAGCAACAGGACAAGGGGGAACAATTTTAAACTAAATGTGGACAGATTTAGATTAGATGTTAAGGAGAAATTCTTCACTGTGAGGGAGGTAAGGCACAGGAGCAAGTTTCCCAGAAAAGTTGTGGGTGCCCCATTCCTGGAGTGTCTAAGATCAGGTTGGATGGAATCCTGAACTCTACCTGAGCTGAAATCACCACGATGGTGAAAGTAATTAAGCATGTATAATATTTGCCAGAGAGTTTTGTGAAGTCCCCATCCAGAGAGGTGTTCAATACCCAGCTACAAAAAGCCTGAGGATTCAAGCCCTTATTTACTATTGACTGTATTTTGTGCACAAGGCTGACTTCGGGAACAGAAGCCTTCAGAGGACCCTTCCCTTCTGCATTATCTTATGGTGCTGTAAAATGGCAATAGAAGTTGACAGAATATCTAGTTCTGTGATATTGAGATACTTCTTAATAATATTTTGAATAATATTTTTCAAGCATTGTAGGCAAAATTATAACATGGCGGGGTTTTTTCTGAAGTTTTGATCAAGTTACAAGTGAGATCAATGAGAGTTTTGTTACTGATTGGAAAGTCGTGGTAAGAATGGTTAAAATATCTTAGCCTGCATTTGTTACAATAATACGTGTTTACACATTCTTTCTTAATCACAGCTGGAACATAAAATGACCTTACACAGCTCCTGTTTTAAATTAAGTTATATGCAACATTGAACATATATATGCAGCTATTTTTTCATACAATAATATGCAGTATTATGCTATATGTAATAAATTATTGATTTTCACTTAGTGGGAATATTTTGTTCATTGATATTGATTTTTAATAAACAATATTTTAAAATTAGAGACTTTTCCTTGCATACTTCATGTGGCAGTGGAAACTTTTGCTGCAGGAGTACAGCACCCACAATGTTGTGATAACCACTGGGGAAAAGAATCTCTTTCCAACTGAAGAAGTCATATATTCTTAAAATATAAGCTTGTTTGTGATGCTTTTCTTTCAAACTCTATCTTGAACTAAATGCAGATTGGACCATAACTTGAGAAAATTATCAAAAGAGATTTTCTAATGTGTACATATATATATTTATACATACACATATAATTCTAACCTCCTTATACATAGTTTCTGGTTTTTTTCAAAGCTTTTTCTGTGATATATTCATGTATATTTTTCTGAAGAGAAATTTACAAGCTATTTTGGATTTAAGAAAACTCAATTCTATTTTTCAGTATCTAGTCAATATAATGTGCTCTGAACGACAAAATTGTAGCATTTATCCTAATCACTACTACATAGAAACTCTTCAATATACTTGGAGATTCTTCTTTCAAGTTCCATTGCATATATTTTACCTTTGTACATTCACATGCCTACAGATGCAGAGATGACAGCATCATGCTTTTAAATTTGATAAGTATGGTCCCAATTGAAACCATTCTGCTTTGTGCTAAATATGAATTTGTTGAAAGAATATAGATTTAAAAAGATAAAATATAAAGATGCATTGTCTAGATGTAGCCCAAGCCTGCAATGCAGCTGTATGAGTAAAGTTGTATTATCTAATGAGGAAGTGAATGTATCTGTATATAGTTCTATCACTGGAGATAACAACCAATCTCACAGGTTTACCATGAAATGTGCTTGTCTTTACTGTAGACAGGAACACTCAAAGTTTTGTTTTGGTTCAGAGTTATTCAGTACAATTGCTAATACATTTTAAAAAAGTAATTGCTGAAGCTTTATTGTGAAAGCTATGACTTTAAAGGGAACTCAGGGTTTATAGTGAATAGTTACATGAACATTAGTTACTTCTGTCAGTTCCTAGATAAGTAAGCTGACAAGATCGTTTTATTAATAACAGGAGAGTTTCTGTCTGCACAGTGGTGATATAGTATTTGACCTGTGGAGTGACAGCCTTACAAAAAATAAAAATTAAAATGTAACCTTATCCTGGTCTGTGAAGGCTCAAGTACTATTTTTATGGAAGTAAAAAGAAATATATATAAATATATATATATATATATATATATATATATATATATATAGTCTATAAGAAAGAATTTTTCAGAAAACATAGAGTTCTTTAATCATCTCTTGTTGAACATAATTTCCATATGCAAAATTTTAGATATCTCTTGATTTTCTGTACTGTAACTCATCAAGGTACTGGCACTAAACTTTCTGAGACATTTGCAATATCCACACTCAGTAAAATATAAGAATAAAATAATGTCAGTATACATAATACATAATAATATATTATAATGTATTTCATGCTTTCCAGTGAAAATACATTTTAAAGAAATGAAATAATATTCATCTTCCATATGAAAATAAGGAAAAAATCACAGGTCAGATAATACAGCTACTATTGTGAGACATGCTAAGAACTGTTTCCTACATGAGAATCCACTGTGAAGGGGCCTCCTGCAGCCAAAGAAAAGGAATATTACGAAGCGTTGGATAACGTATTTGAAAGTACTCACTAAAAGCAATAATAATTAATATACATTAGAAGAAATAAGCATGTGAAGTTTAATGGATTCACTTTAAATTTGATACCTGAGAAAGTGAGTCCTTCAGGGTTAATTTGAAAATGTCTGATAGCATTCAGCATGAGGCCTATGATTTCCCAGGTTTTTTGGCAGATGATGTACCCCTTCAAGCCCCTTTCTTGTTGCCCTTAACATCCCTTGATAGTTCCAGGTCCAGGTGAACTTTGGCTTTTTGAACTTCATTACTGCCCTCAGAAAGTGTTCATTTATTGCCCCTACCCCCAGCTACCTGAGCTTACTTCCAGTTTACTTCTTTTTGATGTGTGAGTTTAGCCAGGAACTCATTGTACATACTCGGGGGCTGCTTCCACCTTGCCTTGACTTCATGCTCTTGAGGTAGCCTAATTTTGAGATTGGATCCTTGCATATCATCTAGGTCTCCTGGACCCAATTATCTCCATGATTGTATTCCTTGGCAGTCTTCCAAGGAGGTCCCTTCTCTCCTGAAGTCCAAAGCTGTGATCATGATTTAGCCCTGCTCTCTCCTCACAGGAACCTGAAGTCCTCTAGGATTTATGGAATTTTTAGTATAGAGACATTTCTTTGATAAAATTTCAGTGACAAAGGAAATATGTAAACATCTTAAGATATATTTTCTATGATGCAGCTATAGGAAGGGTGTATAATGATATACAATAACAGAAATATGTGATAAGTATTGGGAAGTATAATGTACAGTAATTAATTTTAATCTGATTATTTCTGCCAAGATATAAAATACACAGCTATGAATGAGAACGAATGTACACAGAACTACCTCAATCATACTTGGATTCTAATCTTTCCAGATATTCCAACTCTAATACAAAGAAATAATACGTCCCAAATACCCCAATAAGGAAGTTCTTTGAAAAATTTGAAGAATGTAAAGATTTTGATACAATTGTGCAACATGCCATTGTTCTTCGTGTTGTATGCTTCACCATGAAAAGAAACTAACGTTAAGATACATGAGGGATTATTCTTAGCAAAGAAGTTCTTGGAGGGAAACTGGAATATAATTCAGGCAAAAGAAATTAAAAACAAGTAATAAGTGAGGAAAAACACTATATTTTACTACACCAGTTAGAATGCAAACTGTATTATCAAAGTGGAATTTGTATTTGCATTATTCTTTTGACCATTTGTTCATTCAATACATATTGAAGAGAAGTACACTAATATAAACAATATACACAATTAAAAAATTATTCAGGAAGACTTCATGAAGTCATATTTTCAGACATGCAGTTATTTGTAACAGAATAAATTGAATATATATTGACGGGATGGCCATGAGGTGGCCATGAAGAACTTCTGCATATTAAATTACCAACCAAAAATCTTCTTAATTTCCTTTTATTGTCACACAAAATTAACTCCATATTTAAAAATATTTAAAGCTGTGAAAAATGGATCATTAACAGCATTTACTTTGAAGCCTCTTTAGTCATACTGGCTTACATAGTGTTCATAATCTCTAAGGTAAGAGCATTCTGAAGTGGAGCTGCTTGCAGAATCCCACTGGAGAACCCTTAGAGGAAAAAAAAATCAAAAACAGAAAACCAGCAAATTCTCCAAAAAAACCCCCAACAAAACAAAACAAAACAAAACAAAAAAACCCCACCAAAAGCAACAAAAAAAACCTCAAACCCAGAAAACCCCTCAAAAAATAACAGTGTCAATTTGGGATTGGAAAAGCATAAGGGAAAAGAAAAGTTTTAAAAATTTCTTAGTTTCCTTTTATTTTCTGTAGAGATTTATACATTAATCTTGATAAGATAAACAAAACAATGAAAGACTTACACCAAATTTCTTTCAGTGCTTTTATCTTACCTCATAATACCATTTTATTGGGCATTCTTAAAACCTGAATATATTGTTGCTCTCTCAGAATCCAATGCGTTATCTGAAGATTTGCAATGAGATCCTCAAAAGGACCAGCAGATGTTTGGGAATTTTTTACTGATATTGCTATGAAATTGTTTGGAGTAGTGGGAAATTCACCATGGAATTTACTTTAAATTCAAATTCTAAAGCCATAATACATGCCATCATCATATTAAATTTTATTTAGTGGTTTCTGAATTATTGGTTGACTAATCCTAAAGCTGTAATTCAGCTTCTGTTGCATGCATTTTTTCTGAAATCAGTAAGAGTTTAAACTGCATAGTGAGTTCAGCAAGAAGTCTTGATTTCTGAACATGCTTGGAGGCCTATCTAGCAGTCTAACCAGTCAGAGAGAATATTTTTTTCTCTCATTTTTAAATTTGGTGTAAAGTTTTGTGTCATCTTGTCACTGAAAGACTTTTTTCTCCTTTTTCTGCCTTTCTCATCATCTTTCTCCTTTGCTTCTGCTCCCAGATCTTCCCTTTTATAGTCTCTTTAGCTTTAACCTTCCAATTATCTTTCCCCCAAAAAATATTATTCTGGCGTCTGGAAAAAGATGTTTATCTGTAGGTAATTTCACTGTGTTAATTAATAGGTGAATCATCTCTGGAAAAAGTGATGCAGCTGTTCAGGGTTATTTTGTTTTGCTGTGTTTTTTTTTTTTCCTAACAACACTGTATTTCAGCACAATAAATTTCTCAGTTTAGGAAATACAAGTAATTTAAGTGCTACAGAGATTATCTTAATACATGTCTAGAAGTTGCATATTGGAGGGTTAATATTCAGGCTTTTCTGTTTGGTAAAGACAATTTTCTGTGTAATGAGAACAGATTTATAATACAGTTACGTGAACACAGATTAAAAAAATACCTATATAAATTGCTGTGTAATGAGAAAATATAAACAACATGTATTGAACTGGTTAAATAAGGACTTTCAGAGTTCTAATAAATTGATAGTTACTCCTTTCAGAAATGATCCTTCATTTAGAACTATTTGGATGTTGTTGGTGTTCTGCACCATCTCTTTCTGAACTCTAGGATTGTGAGGCATTACAAAGCAGTAACATAATCTTGCTTTATTCCTCTTTTGTCTAATGCAATTTTATATTTTCTGTTTCAATGTTTAAACAATGGTGTGTCTTGGCCAAAAATCTTGTATGTAAAATCAGCAAATCATTTTTAAAACAGATTTTAGATATGACTCTTTCTGAACAAGTGATTGGAACCTCTTTTATACTCCTTTATTTTTTTTCAGATATTTGAGGAAAGTGGAATCTATCTTGTCATTCAGAATGCTTTCCAAGTGGAAGTGAGTTAATCCTGTGATTTGACTGCTATAATTGTTTGTTGGTTTGTTTTTAATAAAAGGTAAAAGTCTGAGATGTCAAGGAAATACCTAGCAGAGAAAGAAAAATTGGGACTCAGTGTCTCAACAGTTGTGTTATTAAAACCAAACTAGTTCTTTTTAAACTTACTTTTAAGTTCTAAAATCACACGAAAGATACAGAAGAACACTTTTTCGGCAGCTCCATTTATTTATTTTTTTTTTATATTTATATAAACCTTCAGGATTCCCTTGAACAAGGCAAATTTGTGAAAGTGCCTGGTAAATCTACATATTTTATATATTAAAAAGAAAAAAAACAAGTTAACTGAGACACTTATTCTTAAACAAAGTCCAAATACATGAAATGGTTAATGCTTTTTGACATGAAATCTCTCAGACTATCAGGAAACTGAAGTTACTAGCTGAAGTTAATAAAACACTAATTTCATATAATACATCTCCCTGTACTGAGGATTTGGTGGTAAGTTGAATTGTGCAATTTATGTCTATTACTGAAAAGTGTTATTATTTAAAAAGTACAACACAAACTGTGCCAAAGATGATGAATCCATCAACATTCTCAACAGCTGAGAACTAAATGCTACACCATCTGCTTACTGAAATAAGATGGCATGCTAAAATGTTCTGGTGGAATACAAATTGACTGCCAATTCCAATTGTAGCTCTTAGTAGTCAGGGGATTTTTTTATTATTTTAATGCAGTTTGGTCCCTATCATCTATGTAAGAGAAAAAGATCCTTTGAAAGCATCCCCTTTTACCATACCTGTGAGAGCAGAATAGACAGAGATTGATTGAATCTTTTTATGTACTTGGTTTCCCTTTCCTTTCAGACAAACAAATATAAGAATGGAGTGTATAAATGCAAGTCAAAGTCAAATTAGCTGGCACAGATAACTGTTTTAATAGCAACAAAAAGAAAGAATTAAGACTGGTAGAAGAAAGTCAATTCCCTTCAGAAGTGTATTATGAAAGGCTTTTGGGTTTGATTAGTTTTCTGAGAAAAGAAATCACTAGCAACAGATAAAATGAGAACATGTTCCTGCCAGAACTGCCTTTTCTGCATATATGCATTATACATTACACACTATATCGAAAAATTATGTTAAAAGAATGTCAAAGTTCGAAAGTTAGGGATTTCAGAATTAAGGATGACAGCATTCTCGATCTTCCTGCCTGTGCAAATACAATTTGATACAGTCTTTGCATACACAATTAGAGAACATTTTAGCCCACATCTCCTGTCTCTTTCAATGAATATTAATTTTGATACAGCCATTGCAGAGAGCTTCCTCTTCCATTGGTACACACATTTCGTCCGCTGTCATTTGACAAAGCAGCTCATGCTTTTCATCTTCCAAATACTGTTTACATCCCAAATCTCTAGTAATCTATGCACTGCCTCTTCTGTGCCCAGTTTATGAACTGTCAACAGAAAGTGATCTTTATGGCCAGTACCATGCTTTCAGAACAGCCTTTGCAGTAGTGTATCATTAGAAAACTGAAATCATGGAAAAGAACTTGATTTCTTCAAAGATGCTGCTCCATTTTTTCTACAGATATTTTGTTCTCAAAATAGATTTAATTTTCTACAAAGATATCATGTGTATTTTTTGTTGTTATTGGGCTTTTTGTTTGCTTGTTTGTTTGTTTGTTTCCAGTGGAAAAGACCTCTCAGATCATTGAGCCCAACCTGTAGGCCTAACACTGCTAACACTGCCAAGGCCACCACTAAACCACGTCCTTAAGCACCATATCTACACATTTTTTTGAACTCTCCTAGGGACAGTGATTCCACCACTTCTCTGGACAGACTGTTCCAATGTTTGACCATCCTCTCAGTGAAGAAATTTTTCCTAGTATCCAATCTAATCCTCCCCTGGGAGGCTAATGGCTGGACTCAATATTATGAGAAGTCTTTTCCAAAATAAGGATTCTATAGTTTTTTGGGGGCTTTTTTCCTCAGTCTTTTCATTTTGGCCTACTTTCCATGAAATGTGGATCCATATCACTTGTCACAACAAACCATTGACCAATAAAAATGAGTAAGTAACAAAACAAAAAAACCCCAAGCCACTAAAACCCAAAGCCAATTGGTTTTGCAAGACTCATTCCAGAACAGTGTTTGACTGTGAAATGCAGTTCTTCCAATTGGCTTCTCTTGTAAGCCAGGAAAAAAACAACCAACGAAAGTGGAGCCTTCAGCAAGCACTGCCAGGGAAAAGAGAAAATTGGCTTGGGTTTCCCAAACTTTTAAAGAAACTGCCACCTCCTGACTGCCCAACAACTCTGGATCTGGCCATGTTGGGTCTTAAAGAGAAAATAATGTTTTTTGGGCACAGCTAAAAATGGCAACAATAATGTGTTGGGTTACTCACAACAGCATACTATGAATCTATTTTCTTAGAGGTAAATATTAATCCTACTGTTCTTCATTGCTTTATAATGTCACTAGCATCTGAAAATATAGTACAAATAATGCTGTCAAAATTATGCTGTCCACTGTTTTGAAATTATATAAACTTGAGAAAATTTTCTATGAACTCCTCTTTTGAAATGTTACAATGATCCAGACTTGTATACAAGCCCAAATAATCTGAAATAAATTTATTATCAGTAATCTCTCAACCTGACTTCATAATTACCTTTCAGTATAAGGATAGAATAGAGGATTGTGCTATTGCTATAGCTTTTGTCTAGCTGGTGATCAGGGTGTGTGTGTGTCCGTGAAAAAGCAGCATGCTTGGGTATGTTTTTTCCTGGCTGCTGAGGAATTGCAGAGCAAGTCTCTGTGAAGATAAGGTAAAGCATTGACTTGTGATTGATGGAAGTGCTATTCATTTCACAACAAAGTGTTTCACTCACTGTTGCAGAATATCCTGGTAGGAATCTCCGTCAGTTCTGGAGACCATAAATGAAAATGCCAGGGGAAAAAAGATAATAAAAATGAGAGTTTTAATTTAAGTATTTTAAGTGACATTTTCAAGTGATATTTATCTGAAGTATATTTATATTTGCTGCTGGTTGAAACTTCTTGATTAGTGATGTGTGAACTCCTTATTTGTCTCCCTGAAGACTATTACCCAAAGAAGAGCTAATGTAGATTTAAGAAAACACAATATTTTTTAAAAAATTGTTTCTCTTTATGGCATCAGATGAAAATTGGTTGACAAAGTGCAACCAGGAGAAAAACTTGTTTTCACACCTATAAATTGCTCGGAAAAGAGCCACTCTTAAATTTGTGTAGCTTTCCTTTAAACTAAAGTCCTTCCTCCTTTATTTACACATCATATCACTTGATGAAAAAAAACACATAGACTTCAAAGTCACATTTGGAAACAGCTATACCTCCTATTTATGTAAACAAACATTTTTGTAAGTTTAAAATCAGGGTTGCAATTTTGGATGAATTTTAAGCCCATCTGCTAAGGATATTAGGGTTGTTTTATATCGCGTATTTTTTATTGTTATTGGGGTTTTTTGGTTTTGTTTGTTTGTTTGTTTTTGGGTTTTGTTGGGTTTTTTTCCAGTGGAAAAGACCTCTCAGATAATATAGATTATATATTACATATTTCATAATATATAATATATATTATATATTATAAATACGATATACGTTATATGTTATAAGTTTTTATATTATTTTATTGTATTATTATATATATTATATAATATATAATATATTATATATAATTATATTTCTAATATAAATTATATATTATATATTATATATTATATATTATATATTATATATTATATATTATATATTATATATTATATATTATAT